>JAHQIV010000670.1:0-17825 GCA_030463285.1 Phytophthora europaea
GTGGTCCGGTCTCCTCGCCACCTCCACCAAGTGTCTGGTGGTCTACAACGCGCAGTGGGCTATTTCTCCAGTAAAATACCGTATAAATATCGGCATGGTATGCAACGCAGTGTACAACTGCGCTCTGATTGGATGAAGATGTGTATTACGCATTAGATTGGACAAAAGCGCTACAAGCAAGGATAGCTACTCGCAAAGATCTGGGTGGCCTCCATGCTTGCGGTCGTGGCGCATCTGATTCAGAGTGCTGGTTACGGAGCGTTGTCTGCCATACGCAGCATAAACCTTGTCGATGGCAACATCACTGGTGAAGGCAGCTCTCACGAGGTAGGTGACGACGTCCCAAAATGCTTTCCTGCGCGAGTACGCGAACTTGTTAGCCCCTCGCTTGGCAGACGTAAAGTATTTTGCGGCTTTCGATCCACTGAGGCCGAGCTCAAACTCATGCCACAGCTCATAAAGATCTTTGGGTCGCTTGGATAGGGTTGGTGGGCTGGTATGAAAGTCGCCTGTAACAACTTCTGCTTGAACTGCGTGAGCCACTGGCTGCATCGAGATCCGACGCAAACCAGCAAAACGCTTTTGGTGCCCGCGCTGCATCTCACTGCGAAGTCGTAGCGTCTCATTCAAGACACTAGATACCTGACGTTGGAGGCCAAAATCTGTGTGTAGCGCTGCAAACTCCTTTCGTGTATTGTCCGCCGACGTACTTGCTCGAGTGTGCTCGGTAGGCGCTGTCTCGGCGTCGCTGGACACGTCGTCTCGTAGCTCAATGAGTTCAAGCTGCGCTCCATCGCCAGCAACATGAATGGGCACGCGTTGTACAGGATTCTTTGTAGCGTTACCTCCAGCATTAATGTACGCCTGTAAAACGCGTTGCTTCAATTCCACCGGAACCAGATCGAAATCAAAAACAGTTTCGTCTACCAGTGATGTCCATAACAGAGGCAGAACCAAAACCCTTGCAACCGCATCGCCCATCTTTTTCTTGACCGTACGCGCAATTTGGTTGACTAACAGCTCGTCCGTGACGGACTGGACACCTTCTTTTAGCACGTAGATGCATGGCCCAAGAGGACCCGCTAGTGCAGCAGCAGCAACTGCGTCTGGGTAGGGCTGGGTGTTATCGATGTAGACATCCACAATACTCTTGCGAGTACGTCATCTACCACGGCGGTTGATGTAGTCTTTTGGTAGTCCACTGCGGCTCGCGTATGTTGCTGCGCCCATACGCAGACTATGCGTGCCCAAGTTACCCTGCTTCAACTTGTGGAAATCTTCTCTTTCGAACACGTCCTGCAGAAACCGACGCACTACTCGGTCGCCACCCTGCGCGTTACCAAACACATATGCAGACGCGCTCTCCTTTGCACTTGTCTCCAGATGTATTGCCATGTTTAACAACACGCAAACACGGGGGTCTCAACTTCCAAGCAGAATTTGTTCGGGTGAATCACGCTCTTCTGAAATACTCTTCGACCATCGAAGCTGGCACAATAGTGTCCCGGGGTGCTGCACGTTCGGCGAAAAGCTGTCAAACTTTAACTTCATCATGTCGTCGATCCGCGTGATTAGATGCCACTGAAGAGTGAGAACGCCGCTCACCAGAAACTTGAGCTTGCCCTGCGGGTGGGATGACCGGATAAGTACAAGGAGGTTGAAGAATTCCTCGAATTCGATCGGCCGCCTTGCTGCGGACTTAACACCTTCCCTTCGAACCTCGAAACGCTTCACAGACTTGATCACCTTGTTCACTGACTCGGAGCGCGTAGGATTTCCTTCCTTCCTGATAGGATCCCATGGAGCGGTTAGCCGAGGCATGAAGCACGATATAGCCTTCTTTGCGTACTCGAGCGTCGAGGCTCTCGCTTGAATAGGCTTGGCGTCTTCACCGGGATCTGGCTCGCCGAACGCACGGTAGTTCATCCATCTGCACACGTCTTCAGGGGAGATTTTGAGCAGGGCCTCTCTGGTGAACGTCGCATCAGCAGAGTAGTTGCACCCGTCGTGAAACGACATAAACTCTACAAGGATGGCTTTGTATCGTTTGGGCCGCATTATGCCTGTGCTGCTCCTGCTGCTTGGGTCCTGCACGGTGGGTTTGCAACTGAGGTTCGAATGTCACACGCTCTTTTTGTATGACAGGGGTTGCGTTTCTAGGCAATAAAGGCTACCCTCTGTGCTACGAATGTAGCAATCGACACGGGCCCAAATGTAGGGGTATCGGTGGCTTTCGCGAACGATACCCACGATGTGACAGCCATTGACCAATCAGGTTCCTGCCTCAGCGAAAATACAACATGGGTTGCAAATGGCCGGTTACGTATCTGTATTGCTAAAAGTAAGATTTAAACCCATATGGCGATGCTTTCGATTTGCACAACGTGCTAAGTGGTGACCCTTAGGACTAAGATTATACGGTAGTTGCTACGAGCTTTGCTCCTCTGAGCTGCTCGATCCGTTTTTATTTTGAAGGGGACCTTAACAATGTTTGCTCGCATTATGACGGCGAGCTCGTAAATTGAGGTTTATTAGCTCGAACGTCCCATACATGGTATTTCCATTTTTAATACTTCACTTAAAGGATGCGCTTTATTGTTTAGCTTGAGCTACCTCCCCGCCGAGCAAAGCGAGGGGGCATCTCACGCGTGCTCGGCCGTTCACTGCGCAAAGAGACCGGCTTGCGGGGCTCCACTCGGCTTGTACATGTATAGAAATGTGTGCTTAGTGTCGACCCAGCACGAACAGCCAAACGACACTGTATATGTACCATCTCACCCGCGAACCCCAAAATGCGAGCGAATACTGCTACCAGCTGGAAAGCTGGCACGTTGCGTGCTCTCTTCGTCGAGTTGAGCACTGTGCGACCACAAGGAAAGACACAGATGGCGATGAACACCAACCGGTGTGCGCCGGATTTACAGTAATACTTGTACACGATGCTTCTGCTGGTTGATCTCGCTGCTTGCCCGTCTAGCAGCTCACTTGCCCATTTACCACCATCAGCACAAGTCCTCCCTCCACTAAGATGCGTTTCTCCCTCGCCCTCGTCCTCCTTGTCGCCCCCGCCCTCGTGAGCGCGACCCTGGCCCCGTGCCACGCCAACTTGAAGGGCAAGTGCCCTAAGCTGCACAACTGCAAGGTGACCAAGGTGTCCACAGCCATCCAGGCCGCCGAGTGCTCGTACAACACCCGCACCCACCAGAAGCAGACCTACGCCGTCTTCAAGCAGGACCACCAGTACGATGGCAACCACGGCTACCCGTACGGCGACTGCTACGCCTACACGTGCAAGATGAACCCGCAAATGGTCGCCAACAAGGACTGCTGGACGTTCATCTGGGACGGGTAAGTAATGTCCTCGGTCGTCGTGCAAACGTTTTGGAACATATCGTACATGTACTAACTAATCTCTATCTGTGCGTGTGCAAACAACAGCAAGGTCAACGGCACGAAGCCTGGCGTCGGCACGGGCTGCATCAAGGACCCCAACACGAGCGAGTGCGGCTGCGAGGACTCGGCTACGGGGCAGTTCCACGTCAACAAGAACAACTGCGTGTAAGTCGTCACCTGTGCAACGAGGCATGAAGACAGAGCCTCCCTCAGTCGATTCGATGTAGTGCGTCGGTAGATTGTCTTGCGGAGAAGCAGGCAAATATCCACAGGTCGCTTGTTTGATAGAACAGACCAAGTACAATGTATCATTCCCTCTTTTCGTATTTTCTCTCCAGCTTCGAGCGCAATACTACTTTATAGGATAAACTACTGGGTTCGACCTACATAATAATACTGTAGTATGAGACTGCGACATATTAATACATAATTATATTATTGTGCGTTCTACTCCAAATTTTCTCGGCCGATTGATATATATCGCATCGATCGGCCCAATCGCACGAGTCGTGCCATTGGTCGTGCCGCACGACCAATGGCCCAGTTTACTCTGGCGTATACAAGTTCTACTAAGTACGAGTATAGCCATGACATGTCTCGCCTGCTCGGGCGATTCAGCTAATGACTTGGGATTGCATGTGGGCGATTCATGATTCAGCGAACCACTCGGGGTTTCTAAACTTAGCTGGAATCCACAATAATCAGCCAAAGAAATATATCACTGTTGCCTTACGATCGTTTTGAGCTATTGTGAATTCCGGCTAAATTTAGAAACCCCGAGCGGTTTGCTGAATCGCCCACATACAACTTCCAAGTCATTAGCTGAATCGCCCGAGCAGGCGAGACATGTCATGGCTACACTCGTACTTAGTAGAACTTGTATACGCCAGAGTATACGCGGGGCGATTGGGCTCGGTCGATTCAACCAATCGCCCCGGCCAGTTAGGAGTAGAACTCACAATATTAGCTGTCAAGAAGTTGCGCTCACTTGAAAACAATATCTTCGTTTTCATGGGCTCGGGATGTTTTCGAATGAGGGAGTTGAAATAGCTTACAATAATACTAGGCTTCTACCGTGGGTCAGTACGTCCAAGAGTATGTGATCCATAGGCGAAGTTGCGGCAGAGCGCGACTTTGGGAGTAGCTAGCCTATTAGACCGCAACAAATACAAATACAAATGAAATACCTTACAATAATTGCTCGCGGTATGACGGTGAGCTTGAAAATTGAGATTTATTAGCTCGATCGTCCCTCTGCTCAGAGTATCATTTTGTAGGACGCCGTCTCTTACTACTGTAGTATAGTATATATTATACTACCATTATACACAATGGCACGTGACGCTGTCCCCGACAGTAGCTGTTCTACTGTAACCGTGTTGTGCTTTTTATGTAGCAATCTATACACGTCCGGATACATGTAAGGTGAGATCTTTAGTAAACCCCCAAAACCTTTACCTGCGAGTCGCAGGTAACGGTTAGCTAGCCGCTCGCTTTGCGCAGCGTTTATACCCTCCGTAATAACGTATACAAAGAGGATACTCCAGTCGGGGACAGCAGTCACTTTCATTACACAATATGCACTTCGAAGGATGTTAGTGACTGCTTATCTGCTGTAACGCATTGCTAACGTCGCTTCAACAAACGTTGCTTCAACTTTTAGTCCAGCGTCAACTTCTACGTTGCCCCCCCTTGATAACGTTGTTCGAATGAAACAAAGACGCATTAATTAAAGGATGTCGGCGTCAGAGCACGGCTTAACAGCATCAAGTCGTCTGCCGCGCAACCCCAGTTTCCTAGCAGGGTACTGTACACTGTACCGGTCAGCGCGTCGGAAAGAGTCTGACTGTGCAAATGCAAGGTAAGTTTGTGTATGGCGCTGGTATTAATATCGATTTCAATAAGAGGAAGGCGTCGGTTTAAAGGCGGTTTTCACCAACCAAAAGGTAAATTTCAACGAAAAGCACAGTACATGTACTGGTACCCACTGTAGGGGGAGTGGTGGCAGAATCCACAATGCGCTTTGGAACACCTGTTTGGCTTCGAGAGATGTCGGTCGGATCGTGCACCAAAAGGTCTCCTCAACCGGTCGGCAGATTCACTCTTCCACGTTCCCTCCCCCCAAAAAAAAAAATGGCACACGCCAGGCGATCTTCTACAGCCGCCGCAAGCTCGACCTGCACACTCCACATTATTAGGCGGGTTTCTTGTGGGCTCAATTCTAGCCCCTGGCCAAATAATGGAGCCGAGTCGCTTGTTTGCATGTGAAAAGCATCCAGCTACTGTAGCTGCAGACCTCTGCTGCGAACAAGTCGTTGAGTTTTTCCAGCTGGGGTAGCTGTGGAGCTTCGTAGCAAGCAGGTTTATGTGCCTGGGGTCAGACTCGAGACCTTTTTGCCAGATGTGGAGCAGCATTTGTGAACAGTACAGTGTACGTAACGTACTGTACGTTGCTGTGTTCCTTGAATGACGTTCAATGAGAGTGGCGGATGTCATTCCCTGTTCATACGCCTCCGCTCTGTGAGCCGGATCAATTCGTGTCAACTTGACAACATAATACATGTACAGTAGCTCTGTGCACTTACGGTACAGTACAACAGTGTACGCTGGACAAACGGCACGAACGCATTTATTTTTCGCGTTCTCATCAAGTTGGACGAGTCGTGTATGCAAGCTATGCTACCTGCCTTCGTTCGAACTCTGCTATGCTTCCTGCTACTCTCTGCATTGCAGCTCCAGTACAGAAGTAGCGGAAGCTATATACAAATGTAAACAGCATCAAGTGCAGTGGTGCTTTTACAGTGAGAGCAGCACCACGAGCACGGGCAAGTGAGGCCAGATGGCCCCACTCGACTCTCTTCCGACGTCGCTATTTCTTCACGCACAGTGGCGGCTCTATTATACATGTGCATGTACATGTAGCACGAGCAGCCATACGACACTGCACATGTACACCATCTCACCCGTGATCCCAAAAATGCGAGCAAATACAGACTACGACGCAAAAATCCGACAGACACAAACATCCGACAGACAAAGTCGTGCATGACCTCTCCAGCCAATCAGATTTGATCAGTAGACTTCGTCTTTGTATGCCATATTCTTTTGAGTACGTTATATGACATTACGTGTGTTTTATGTCAATTTGAAGTGTTTTTTGCCGTTCCCAGTGGTGAGGGACGGGGATTTCTCGTTATTTTACTATGGGGGATGGCATTCAGTGGTGTCGGATTTCTACGTTGTCTGTACTGTTGCCAGCTGGAAAGCTGGCACGGTGCGTGCTCTCTTCGTCGAGTTGAGCACTGTGCGACCACAAGGAAAGACACAGATGGCGATGAACACCAACCGGTGCTACACGATACTTCCGCTGATTGATCTCGCTGCTTGCCCGTCGAGCAGCTCACTTGCCCATCTACCACCATCAGCACAAGTCCTCCCTCCACTAAGATGCGTTTCTCCCTCGCCCTCGTCCTCCTTGTCGCCCCCGCCCTCGTGAGCGCGACCCTGGCCCCGTGCCACGCCAACGTGAAGGGCAAGTGCCCTAAGCTGCACAACTGCAAGGTGACCAAGGTGTCCACAGCCATCCAGGCCGCCGAGTGCTCGCACAACACCCGCACCCACCAGAAGCAGACCTACGCCGTCTTCAAGCAGGACCACCAGTACGACGGCAACCACGGCTACCCGTACGGCGACTGCTACGCCTACACGTGCAAGATGAACAAGAAAATGGTCGCCAACAAGGACTGCTGGACGTTCATCTGGGACGGGTAAGTCGTGTCACAGTGAAAAGATGTAGGAACCATCGTACTGACTCGTGTCTGTCTATCCATGTAAACAACAGCAAGGTCAACGGCACGAAGCCTGGCGTCGGCACGGGCTGCATCAAGGACCCCAACACGAGCGCGTGCGGCTGCGAGGACTCGGCCACGGGCCAGTTCCACGTCAACAAGAACAACTGCGTCTAAGTCTCCACCTTGTCATGACAAAAATCCCCCTCCCCCCCTCTCCCATCAGTTGATTCGATACAGAGCGTCACTAGGTTGCTTTGATGCAGCTTGGAGAAAGCAGGCAAAACGTCCATCACCTCCCACTTTTCTTATCTGTCTCTAAATCGAGCTCACAGGTGTAACCATATTTGTCCCTTCTTTCGCAATGAGCCAACATACACATTCATTCATTCATTCATTCATTCATTCATTCATTCCTCCGCACCTTCAGCCTCCCATTCCCCAGTCCGCAGCAGAACCGTGTCGGCCCAGCAGCTCCGTCGCCATGACGTCGTCACGCCTGCTCTCCGGAGGTGCGCAGCGGTCGCTCGCAGCTCTCGCGCTGCTCTCCGGCGGCACCTACGCAGCAGACGAAGCGCACGCGTAATGAACCTCATGCTGTTAATTTAAATCCTCCGTGCTCTGACGTTGATTAAAATTAATTAATTCTTCAATTTTTTGCTTCAATTCGCCAGTAAAATCTTGTCCCGGTCGATGCGCGTGTTCGCGACGGGGGGTCACGTGGTCTGGGACTACCGACGCCACTTCCGAGGCACCGAGAGGGACGACCCGGACTACCGCCCCAAGCTGCGGAGCCTCAACGAGCGCATCGCCCAGCGGCTGCTGCGCTTGTGCTTCCAGAACGGGGGCGTCTACACCAAGTTGGGGCAGCAGCTGGCCACGTTCAACCACGGACTGCCCAGAGAGTACACGGAGACGCTGGCGCAGCTGCAGGACCGAGCCAAGCCCGTGTCCTTCGAGGAGGCCAAGCGAACCGTCGAGGCGGAGATGGGACGGCCCTGGCAGGAGCTGTTCAAAGAGTTCGACCAGACGCCCGTCGCCTCTGCGTCGCTGGCTCAGGTGCATCGCGCAGTGGACCACCAGGGTCGGGAGCTGGCGGTGAAAGTCCAGTACCCGCATCTCGAGGCGCAGATGGCAGCGGACATCCGAGTCATCAAGTGGGCCTTCCAGCTCACCGAGTTCTGCTTCCCTGATATCCAGATCCAGTGGCTCTACCCCGAGTTCAAGCGGGCGCTGCTGTCGGAGGTGCGTTCGAGTTACGAGTCGTTGTTTTTCTGTCCGAAGTCAGTAACCTGCAGCATTGTTTTGGGTGAAGCTGGACTTCGAGAACGAGAAAAACAATAGTCGGCGTATTGCAGCTTGCTTGAAGCACAACCGCAATGTGCACGTGCCGGTCGTGTACGACGATTTGAGCTCGAAGAGAATGATGTCGATGGAGTTCATCGCGGCGCCCAAGATCTCCCAGATTGAAGCCATCAGAGAACTTGGCCTAGATCCGCCTCAAGTTGCGCGTGCCCTGTGTGAAGTGTTCAGCGAAATGGTATTTTGCCACGGGTTTGTTCACTGTGATCCGCATGCTGGCAACATCTTTGTGCGCCGCAATCCCGATCCTCGAGCTGGACGCAAAGAGCAGCTAGTTCTGCTCGATCACGGACTCTACCGAGAGCTGGATGGTGAATTCCGCAAAACGTATTGCGATTTGTGGCGAGCCATGCTAACGCGGGACGGCGCTCTCCTAGAAGATTGCGGCAAAAGGTTAAATGTTGGTGAGCTCTCGAAGTACTTGCCACTGCTGCTCACGTACCGGACGATTAACCATAAGGGGCGTCTGGACGCGTCGATGAGCGAATCCGAACGCGAAGCACTTGCCGAAGACCTCAAAGGCATGCGCTTTTCTACCGTACGTTGCTTGCATCTTGTATGATGCCTTGAAGGTTCAGTCGTGTGGTTTAACTGTGGCGAAATGCACAGGTCACTGACTTTCTAGAACAGCTTCCGAGAGACATGCTGTTTGTCTTTCGGACGAACAACATGATCCGGGCTCTAAACAAGGAGTTGGGAGGGACCACCAGGTACGGGATAGCCTGGATCTAACAAGGTGCCTTGACTTGTCGGTGCTGATAATGCCTGCTTTGTTTGCTGTTGGGGTAGGGAGAGATTTTCAATCATGGGTGAATATGCTGTCAGTGGGCATTCCTCGTTGTACTCTGGCTCGACTGAAGAGGGGTTCGCCCGAATCTGGGGCACGCTAGGCTATTGGTGGGAGCACCTGAATCTCGTTTTCCGCCTCCGTGTTCTGGATTACGTTATGGCTGCACTCCAGTACGCCAAGGGGGAGCCTCCAGCCAAAATCAAGCGTGTAGGATGAGAAGCTGTTTCATGCCAACCTTAATCTCGAGAGCTATCGACTCATTAGAATGAAGAATAGACAATTTTGACTTCGTAGACTTCGACGGCGGGATCATCGAATTAGTTTGTTCATAGCTGTCGAGAAGCGAGGTGACCGGGTCTTGGACTGCGAGGACCGAGGTGTATTAGGTGCGATCGGAGTGAAATCGGCTCTTCGAGACTCACTCAACCCTTGAGGAGATGATTGAAAAGTTTCTCGTGGAGAGCGTGACAACGAAGGTAAGGGTGGTATTGCCACCGCGAGCTTCCGTCGAGGCGTTTTAGCAAGCGCGACACTTGTTGAAGCTTTCCGGGGTTGATCGTGTAATGCAAAAAGGCTTCCGGAACCAATCGAAGAGCCTACCTGGGCTGCTTGACCGGGCGGCCTCCGCTGGCGGAGAATGTATGGCTGCTTCGAGTTCTCGAAAAACGACATAATCTTCTCGCGTAGTCGAGGAAAGTCGAAGGGTATCGTGGCGAAGTACAATGCTCCCTGAGCTAGACATTCCAACGCAACCTGCTGTGTTTTCCCAGGTTCGTCGGTGTTGCCACCGAAAAGAACCACCCTGTTGCCTACGTGTCGTTGGATTAATTGGAGCTTGGCGACTGCTGTGTCGAGTTCAGTACCAATATCAAAACATACCTAAACGATCACAATTAATGAGTTGAATCATAAGCATTCATCGAACAACAAGCTGTGGACACACCACGCCTTACCAGATCGGTATCGAGGCCTTCATGTGACCGTAATAACTGGAACAAGTCATGCTCGACTTTGGTGATTAGCACTGTTCCCAAGCCCAAGAGCTGGATGTAGCGCCCTGTTACGGGGACATTCGTCGCGCTTGGTGAACCACCAACCACGATTTTGGGCACCTTGGGCTCCATCGAAATGGGCCTGAAGGATGAACAATGAGTTATCTCGAACTGTTGGCGATTTATCGCATGCATAGATAACGTACCTCTCCCCATCAACTCTTGCTCCGGTGGGACCTGCTTCAATGTTGTTGTCTTCAAACTCAATTGCAATATTCAGAGCGTCGCGCGTTGTGTGCTCATCGGATATGCCGTGGTGGTCTGTATCGCCCAAGGAGGGATCAATTTCTAGCCCGGAATCTGGACGACCATGCCGGGACGTCAGCAGCATCGGTCTGTTCCGCTTGGTATCTTCAGGTGTAGAAGCATCTGCGGCTTCAATCGTTGGCCCCAAACTTGAACCTTCATCAAAGACCTTATTTTCTGAAACATCCGCCCCTCTACTGTCTTGAATCGAGATTGTGAGCTTGGGCTTGGGCTTGTTACTCAAAGCTGGCGCTTTTTCTTGGTGACTTCGACTAGAATGTCCCGAATGCTCAGTTTCTACAAGTGATGAAGTCTTAACGGGGTGTAGAGCCTTATCATGATGCTTCTTCTTCTTTGATTTGTTTGTTTTCTCTCCAACATCATGATCCACTGCATCCTTTACTGTAGTGGCTACTGGCTCAGGTGGTGCATGTCGTAAGGACTCTTCGACTGGACCGGGTGGTCTGCTTTCGTTTTCATGGGAAGTCTCAACGAATGGAATATGTACAGCGACAACTCGACTCGGTTTTCGTTGGATTGGGCTTGAGTTTTTTCTTCCGGGGGATTTGTTCACGACTTCAGCAACTTCATCTTCAACGTCCGTATCCTTGGCCAAAAGCGCGAGAAATTCTTCATCCCCGTGCTGAGTTCCCAGTAGTTTTACTTCATCAACGGATTTGAGCTCGTGAAAATCATGCTGAATGTAGTCATTGACCCGATCCCCCCGTATCGCTCCCTCCATCCAACGTTGAGCATCTTGAACAATCGATTCCCCGGTCCCCGTCACTACCGACGCGTAAAACCCGTCGTACACTTCTTCAACGTCTTCTTCGTCGTCAACAATTATGCCGTGCACACCTAACTCAAATTTAATCTGCTCCAGCATGATTGCAGCAAGTGTTTTAAGGCTCTCACCATCTCGTAGCACTAGCAGATCGTACAGGGCATTATAGCGATCTTGAACCGCGTCGTCTGAGCTCTTCGTAGCATCAACACCCACACCAAACTTGAGCAACTCGTTCCGAATTGCGGGCAATTCAGTTTGTCGCTCAATCGAAATCGCCTTCTCAATCAAAAAGGTCGATCGCAGTGCATTCACCACACCCGCATCTGCAAATTGCAAGTCGTGAATTGTATTGGGGGATTGATGAATGTAGCTGGAACTGCTTTCGTTAGTCCCTCGAGTTCGGGTATTTACGTGCGGGTTGTCCACTACAACTTTGCCATCGATCATGCTCGCATTTCTTGTATTGTCAAGATTGTGAGAAGCAACCAGGTTGCTGTCACGTGCAAGTAGACCCGAACGACTGATGTCATTTTCAAGCAGTGCACTATTCGTACTCCCCGCAGTAATTGCTTGACATTCACCACCACTTTTTCCAGACAAGTTTTTGGTTCCGTCTACACCTGGTGCAGACAATGCTCCGTTCTTGGCTGCATTGTTATCAGAGACCTCAGCCCCACTCCCGGATAATCGGCCAAATCGGCGCTTTTCCTGATCAGCGGCACCGATTTCCTCTCCAGGTTTTACGACATTTTCGCTAGGCTGTGGACGAGGGCCAACTGCGCTCGGCAGTCTTCGCAAGACGTTGTTGTCCAGAGCATAGTTGATATTCTCAAACTGCAGTGCGATGGTTCTGAACATCGCGAGGAGTGTTTGCAGATCCTGCCCAATCTTGCGCGTCTCACTAAGCCCTTCCGGGACAGCACCTCCATTCTTCCGCTGGATGAAGTCGATTCGCTCACGCTCCACCACTTTTGGGTCTGCTCGCGCCAACTCCCCGACGGTTGAAATGCCAGTGTTGGCAACAACGTGCGCGACAGACGCGAAGCGAGGAATCGTTCGCAACGGGATGGACTTGACCACGACTTCGGGCTCAAAATTGTCCGACAGAGCGAGCTTGAGCTCAGCTCCATCCAAAAACACGACAACTCGGCGCATTATTCGCCGGGCGAGTAGATGAAGGAAACGTTCATACGTGACCTCCTCCATATCGCACGTCCACACGTCCACGAGCTCGAAAACCGCAGCGAAGAACTGGTCGAAGGACAGCGTCTTCCCGTGGTGGCTGTCCACCTCCCAGTCGCACTGGATCTGCTTGTGCGCGAGCTCGAGCACGAAATCGTCCCGCAGCACCTTGAAGATCAGCAGCATGAGTGCCATGTAGTCCTCTTCGTCCAGCTCCTGCAGCGGTGGGAGCAGCGGCTTGACGTCATTGGCAGCTCCCATCCTGCGGACACTTTGCTGTCCTCTTCCCTGCTTGCTCTCGTCCAGATGCTGCTTCCGAAGGTGCTGCGCCGTCTCCGCCTGCTTCTTCCCGCCCGCCACCTCCCACAGGAACGCAATGCGGGACTTGACCGACTCGGAGAAGCGCAGCGCTCGACGTTTGGCCATTGCGCTGGCTTCGTTGAAGTCGCTGTCTCCCTGCAGGTGGAACGGCAGGTCGCTCGAACTGACCGACAGGAACACGGAGCGCTGGTGGTCGAACTGCGCGTCCTCGCGCGGCGTCGAGTAGCTCACGGACTCGAGATCCGTCAGCACCTTGAACGACGTCTGCCTGGCGAGGGCCGTGGCAGGCGTGCGCAGTCGAGCGCCATCGGGGGTGAGGGCCACGCCCTGGATGTGCTGGTTGAGCTGCAGTACGAGATTGAGGTCGTTGAAGATCCCGTTCGCAGCCATCTCTCTCAAAGCTCAATCCATGGCTCAGTCGCTCATGTCTGTAGGAATAGCTGGTTGATAGCGACATCGCTCCGGTCTCAAGTCGTTTCACACAAGTCGCTATACATAACCTCTCAACGGAAGCCTGGGGCGAGATTCTTCTCCGCTCGCTCGCTCGCTGGATCCCGCGCGAACGGGGCGATCGTGTCGCCCACTCTTCCGTTGGGCCGATTGCTGGAAATCGCCTGCCCGCCCATGCCGCGGATGTTCAACTTCTCGCTGCGCCATAGCGGCGACAAAAGCTTCTCCGGTACGGTCAGTTCGTTGATCCCTTGTGTCGGTTAACCCGTGTCGCTGCAGTTCTGTGGTCTTGGACGCTTCACTGATGACTGGCTCGTGGTGGCGCAGAGGCCATCATCGACCAAATGTGCCAAGACCTCGCGGCCGAGTCGGACGATATCATCACCCAGGCAAAGAACGCGCTAGTGCGAATGCAGTGCTACGAGGGGTGTCTGCACTTGATCCAAAAAGTGGGGGCTTCGCTTAATCCGATCGTTGAATCATGCGCCTCTACGGTGGCTCACGCTTTCGATGCCTCGTACTCAGACCATTCGCGACCCGAACAACGAGGACCTCAAGGCGGAGCTTATCGCGAAGTTGGCCCCGAATATCACCACGATCCGATTTTTCTACGAGCTTGCCATTGATATCGGTACGAGACACTAGAACAAGATCGTTCTTGTTGGCTCTTTTGAGTCTAATGATTTTGCCTGTTTGTACCGCACAGAGACAATCTTTGCGGCGCTTATCCAGATATCCAGTCAGAAATGTACGCTGCACCTCGTAGTCACCTGAGGAATCTGCACTGACAATGCTTTTGCTCTTCTCTTAGCAACCAAAAAGGCGGCAGGTTTCCTGATGGAAAAGATCGCGAGTCTGGTAGAATTTGCCGTGAGCTTCGACAGCGTCAAGGCGAAGACGCCCGACGTTCAGAACGACCTCAGCCACTTTAGACGGTTCATCGCAGTAAACGCCGCGATCTCGAACCAACTCGAAAGGTGCGTCCACACCAGACGTTTCCGATGTGCTCGTCAGACGTGCATCTCACCGTGGCGATGTTTTCGTGTGTTGCAGTCTCACCGACGCCCCGCTCCATGCGATGTCATTTTTCGTGGCCGACCACTGCCCCATGCTGAAGGTGCTGGTCCGAGCGGTCGAAGTCGCCATGACCAAGGAGCCGGCAGCAGTAGACGTCTCAGCTATGCTTGCGAACTCCCGGTGTTCCTCTGTGTCCGGTAGCAGGTTGGTGCTTGCCTTTGGGTGCGGTGGTCTCTCGTCTCTTAAATTGACGCCGTTTCTCGCTGCAGGCCAAAGGATGGCCGTCCTATGATGAACTACTTGCGGGCCATGACCGGTGCCATCATCTTGTACGACCACACCACCGTTCACGGCGCGTTCAGCTCCAAGTCGGAAGTGAAGGTACGACGAAACTCCGTCTTCTCTTGCGACTGGAAAACAAGCAGCTACAGTCCTGTCTGACTGAGTGGTGACCAAACCTTGCACAGATCAAGCGATGTGTGAAGGAACTCGCGCAGTGGAAGCACAACGCCCACGGAGCAACATCGGAATTGCTCGCAACCATCAAGTTCTGCAGTCTGCACTACAACGATTCCTCAACTCCCGAAAAGATCCGGGCACTAATTGACAAGTAGTAACACACCACAACCAACCATCCTCTTGTATCGCTAAGCTTAGTTGCAGTAGAGCTACCTGTCACTGTACAGGGCTTTTTGCAAAACGCGGAGTTCTCTCCGACTGTCAACATCACTCGCCAGAATGGATGATCACGCTCGAAAGCTCCTCGTTTGCGCCGCCAATTTCGCTTCGCTCATGGCGGGCAAGGAATCGATAGATAGATTGAAACTCTTTGTTAAGGAAACTGCTCCGGCCCACGCGCCGACCATTGCAGACCTCCGCTTCGCTTCGATTGCAAACGGTCTCTCTGAGGCATCTGGATCGGAGAGAACTCCACGTTTTGCAACAATCAGTTGCTTTTGCAAAAAACATTGTAATAACCCCGCGTTTTGCAAAAAGCCCCACTGTACATGTATCCATCCACCACCGGAAAAAGTGCAGCCATCGTGCGTTTAACAATCGGTATAGCAGGGGTGTTGCGAGTTTGGATAGTCTCAAGTAACGTTAGGTACGAAAGTCGAGATCATTTCGACATCCGACCTCCTCTACCGATGCGGCTCGTAGTGGACACCGACGCGGGCGTGGACGACGCCGTGGCCATCCTCATGGCGCTGCACGCCTTTCCTGGCGACCAGGTTGTGGGCATCACCACGGTCTTCGGCAATGTGGACGTGCACCAGGCCAACCACAACGTCGCCCAGTGCGCCAACTTATCAATGAAAGAATGAATGACACACTCGTCGTCTAATGATCTGTATGAATCTGTGCGCCTTCGCAGTATTCTCCAGGCTGCTGGACGCGCCAACATCCCCGTCTGCAGCGGCGCGTCCAAGGCGATCGTTGCCAGCGTCTCGGAGGAGAAATGGGAGGTGGTCATGCCTGCAATGGACAAGTTGACAAAGTGGTCGGACTGATGTACTCACTATCGTTCTTGTGGCTGTTACTGCTGCAGGGCCATGGCCCCGACGGACTTGGAGGCGAGTCTGGCAAGGTGGAGGCCTCGTTGACTACTGCGCGACGCAACGAAGCTGTGCACGCGCTCATCGACTTGGCGCACAAGTACAGCGGGGAGCTGGTGGTCGCGGCGGTGGGCCCTCTCACCAACATCGCACTGGCGATTCTACTGGACCCGGACTTCATCTCCAACGTGAAGCAGCTCGTGGTCATGGGCGGGCTGTCGCGTGGCCAGGGCAACCACACGCCGCACGCCGAGTTCAACGTGAGCTGCGACCCTGAGGCTACGGACATCGTCTACCAGCACTGCAGTGCCAAGAAACTCTACGTCGTGCCATTCGAGACGTGCGTGGACAGCGGTCTCCCGTGGGAAACCTTCGACCAAATTTTCCACGAGGAGGTAAACGCTCATGGCGAGTACATTAAGAAGATCTGGAAGTTCACGCGGTCGTTCTGCCAGCACGAAGGGTTCCTACCGTGCGACGCCTACGCCATCGCCATCCTCCTGCACCCGGAGTACATCAAGACTGCGCCTGCATTGAAGGGCCGCATTCACTTGGCCCCCGACGAGAAGCGTGGGGCCTGCATTTGGGATTACGACTGCCCTCCCGAGAAAGCCAACGTGACTCTCGTAACCGAGATTGACACCTTCGTCTTCGTGGACTTGCTGCACCATCTAGCGGCCTGAAATGCCACGTGAATTCAATCCGTCACTAAAAGTACGTCTATAGTAGAACATGCATTTGTGGGTAGGAGTGTTTCGTGCAATACAGTACTGCTATCAGCTTATCTGCTTATGCTTGCACAGTAAGAGGCTTCTCGAAGATAGCGTGCACCCACACTCGAAAGCGCACCACGTTCTGCTGTCTGTTTGCGTACTGGCGTCGGATGTACTCATTCTCGACGGGGACGAGGCCGGCCTCGGTAAAAAGATTCTCAACCTCCTCCGTCGTGAAGTAGTACGCGCGCGTGTTGTCCTGACGCACGTAGAAGTTCTCCTGCAGCTTGCACCCTTGGCGGAAACGAAGCTGCGCCTGATCGTATCGGCCGTAGTCACGGAAGAAAAGCTTGCCGCCGGGTTTGAGTGCCGCCACCACCTTCTTCACCGCGTCCTTCATTTTATCTGGGTGCAGAGCTGACAAGCAGAAGAGGAAGAGCGCAAAATCCACGCCACCGTTGGCGAGCGCGGCGTCGGGCAGTGCGTCGTTCGTGATGTCGCACACCGAGGCCGCTACGCGAGCTTCGTCGTACAGCGGTTGTTTCTGTCGCGTGAAACCGCACAAGGTGAGAAAACCAAAATCAAGACGGAATACTGCTGCAAAGGCGTCAGTAGCCATACCTTGAGCAGATCAATAGCCGAGTCCGCGAAGTCGATGGCCACAATGTTGAGCGCCGGGTTGACCTCGAGCAGGGGCAGCGCAGCGTTGCCGACACCGCTGCCGACCTCTAGAAGCGTCCTCGTCTCGCCGTCCTCAGGCACGACGCCGAGGTCCTTGAACACCAGGTGGAGGTAGTGCCTGCAGCAACACAGTCGTAGACTCGTTAGCGTATTGCACACTTCGCGTTGCAACTGTACGAGCGTGTGTCACCTGTCCTTGTAGAAGTTGGTCGAGTTGCGCTTGTAGAATTTGTCCCAGCTCTTGGCTGCCTCCTTCTCATACTTTTCTGCTTGTCACCAACCCCCCCCCCCACACACACATCAGTGTCTAGTACTGTACACGCACACAGTCGGAGCTGCACGCACTCTGCCAGAACTCGGGGATCGTGGACTTGTCCTGGCTCAGATGCTCCCGCGCGAGGCGCTCGCGCTCCTCCGTCCACTCATCGTCGCACACCACCTGGCCCGGGTCCTCCAGCACGCGCTTGCTCACGCCGGCGCGCTCCAC
>JAHQIV010000671.1:0-17824 GCA_030463285.1 Phytophthora europaea
GCTCCTGGAGGACGACGCTCGGCGTCTGCCGCCCCCGCCCCCGGCGCTCCACAAGCGCCGCGGAGTCGCCAAGTCTCCGCCCGAGAAGCGCGTCGTGGAGTTCCAATTGCCCTTCAAGGAGGCGGAGATCAAGAGTCTCGAGGAGCGCCAATGGGTGCGTCGCCCGCCGCCCTTCGGCAGGATCACCCGCTGCGTCTACGTGTCTACGACGATGCCCATCGCCGACTTCCCCGTGCACAAGTGCACGTGCTGCGAGGAGACGCACAAGTCCATGACCAAGCGCACGACGATGATGGCGAGCGCCAAGGCTCAGAGGGAACTGGAGACCAATGGACACCACGCAGACGTGGAGAAACAGCACGAGACGGAAGACGTGGTGTACTGCGGCGAGGGCTGCTACAACCGCATGTTGTTCATCAGTTGCTCGGATGAAACGTGCTCTGCTCCAGACCCGAGTATGTGCAGCAACCGAGCGATTAAGAGGAGGGAGCTCAAGTCGGTAAGAGTGGAGTACATCCCCGGTCCTGGGTTCGGACTCATCGCCAACGAGAAGATCAACGCCGGAGAGTTCGTCATTGAATACGTCGGTGAAGTCATTGATGACAGCGAGTGCGAACGCAGGATGACCCACGACAGGGACAACGGCGAGGTGCGTTTGGCGCGTTGTGGTGATGGTTTTGTTGCGAGCTGGAGCTGATATGGGCTGGATGTGTTGCTAGGTCAATTTTTACATGATGGAGCTAGAGAAAAACATTGTGATCGATGCCAAGTACCGCAGCAATGACTCGCGCTTCATCAACCACTGTTGTGACCCCAACAGCGTGACGCAGAAGTGGTACGTTGTAGGTGTTGATCACGCCTGCGACGGTGTTTCTAATTTTTGTACGATTATGGAACAGGAACGTTGACGGTATACAGCGTATTGGAATCTTCGCGCGCCGCAATATTGCTCCAAACGAGGAGATCACAATCGACTACAACTTCTCTCACTTCGGTGAAGCTGCTGACTGCAAATGTGGATCCACGGCGTGCACCGGCAAAATGGGTCTCAAGCGATCGAAACTGCCCTCGTTCAACCCACGTGTGGTGGGCACCACGAAGACAAAAAATCAGGTTCCCGTGGATGAGAAGCCACCCGAGCTTAAGCGCCCCGTGCACTTGACATCCCTGGCACTGCTCAAAGGCTCTCAGATGGACGATAGCTGGCTGGATTACTATGGGTTCAAGAACCGCCGATTGTTCCTCAGTCACCGATCACGCCGACAGAAAAAAGAGGATGTTAAACAAGTTAACAACGGCGAAGTTCACCCTAGCCTACCATCAAGCAGCCCAGCCTCGGAGTGCTCCACAACGACTGAGGAGGATGTTTCACTCACGCCACCACAAGCTGCTCCGAGAAACCTCATCGAAAAGCGACCACAGAAAATCAATTGGTACGAAAAGGTCATAGCAGGGGAACATTTGCCTGAGATGAGAGCACTGCACAGCTACATCTGCGGAGGCAAGTCGGACTGGTCGGCGGATCTCACGGTCGATCTCACTACCGAGGTAGAAATTGTGGTGGATTCTCCTTCGCCGGTTAAGAAGAGGGGGCCAGGCCGTCCACCGAAAAAACGCGGTCGCCCGAGAATGGTGGGTCCTATGTTCGTTCAGTCTAAGCGTGTTTCTCCTGGTGAGAAGCTTATCCACAGAAGGCTTGGTCTTTCCCAAGCGCGAGCAAGAGTGATTCTTGAGCTTGCGGCATTTGCAAACGGCAAGTCAAAGTGGAACAAGCGCATTCCGTCGTGTAGCTTGATCAACCCAGACCGCATTCATCGCCTCATCGATCGCGTACAGGGCAAGCAGATCTTCATCAAGTCCGACCAGGTACGCCGTTTGCAACGTTACTGTCTTATATCGTAGCAAGTTTCTAACATTGCTGGCTGTATTGCATGCTACAGAACGACCTGAATGAAGACGCGTGCTTCCGCTGCGGGCTAGCGGGCGAGCTCATTTGCTGTGATGGTTGCCCTGCCGCCTTCCATCTTAACTGCACCAACCTCGCCATGGTGCCTCCTGATGGCATTCCATGGTTCTGCTCAGAGTGCACGAACCCAAGACACCTTCAGAAGGTTTCGGAGATGTCCGACGCAGGCATCGTCGCTGCTAATGGGATAAGAAGCAGCAACCGTGCCAAGCACACCGACTACGCCAGCCGACACCTGCGCACTCACGCGGCACCGCAGGTCCCAAGCCTCAAGAAGATCTTCCACTCCTCAGTGCCTCACGCCAAGCGCCGCTACAAGAAGCGGCATAAAGCCACGGACCGCTCCTACCGCGAGCTTGAACACATGCCGCTCCCCGTGTGGAACGAGAACGACGAGGGTGAAGCTGAGCAGTAAGCACTACTGCATCAGCTGAGACACTGGCGATGCTCTCTCTTCTCGGACCCATTTGATGGTTCGCGCCCACAATTTCCATGGGCTCTTGACACCTGCACACAATTGTCGACACTGTAGCTTTTGTCCCGCGGTCTTCTCGTCAAAGTAAGACCTTCACTTAGAAACTGATGAAAAATAATGCACTTGGTTGTTGAACAGGAACATCAATCAACAAGTGCTGCTCTTTTATTGGTTGTAGAGTTTCGCCGGCACGGGGCCTTCCACGCGGTCCTTCAGGAACCCCTCACTGTCCTCCTTGGCACGCTACAAAAGATACAGTCATTAAACCTATTTGTTAGCCGTATCATACAGTAATCAACATCGTTGTTGCGTTCGTTACCTTGATGGCAGTGACCAGAGCGGCGTAGGGGCCAGTGGACTTGAGCTCGGGCATGGGCGTGCCGCCGTCCATCTTGCCCGAGTACGAGTGGTTGAGCTTCTCTTCTCCCGGAGGCGGCGCGTACTCGTTGGAGGCCTCAGTGGCGCTCGGGACGAACGAGTGCACCACCTCGCCCTTGAAGCGGTAGGTCGCCTTCATGCCACTCATGGTCTGCTTGGAATTATCGACTGCCGATTGCATACAAAGTGCAAGTGATACAGTTGTAGAGCAAAAAAGTCCTGCCACTATTCTGTTTCTAGGTTCCAAGCTACACTTTTTGCTTTTTGACCCAGAATCGATTTGCCCACGATGAACGCGCTGCTCGGGGAGCTGCGCATGGTCAAGGTGCTGCACCAGCAGTCCGGTGTGTGTCTATTTACGCACCAGTGGAAGTGGAATCCGCAGGCTCATGCAGAGGGCGTGGACGCGCTCGTCATGTCCTTCACGCAGTTCGCGCGTGAGATCGACGGCGGAGGTGCGTCTGGGACGAGTTTTATATGGACTGTTGTATGTGCTCTCTAACTGTATGCTGAATAGAGGTGGTGCAAGCGCACTTCGACCCGAGCAGAGCAGACAAGAAGGACCGATCAGGCAGCAACCCAATGCCGGTAACTCTCCTATTGGCTTTAAACTACTAATGGTTGTGCACATTATTCATCACTGTGCCTTATTTTCATTGCGCAGTCCTCTGCAGGTGGCCTCGTCATGATCTCACTCCAGAATGAGACCATCCAGGCGGTTTTGTTCCATGATCGGACTTCCGATGCAGCGTGTGCTGCTCTCAAGGTTTTCCTGCAGAGAATTTTGCAGCGGTTCGCGGAGGTGTTTGAACACGAGCTGGAGCAATTGCAGCCGCGGTTACAAGCAAGCGCAACCCCCACCGCCGAAGAGGTTCGTCGTTTGTTTTGGGCTTTCACAAGCTGCAACGTCCCAAAGGTTCTGACCAACCGCTCCTGTCACAACGTGTTATTTGCAGCGCGAGGCTGTGGAAGCTCCGTTCCGGAGATTCGAGGCGGAGCTCAACAACCAATTGTTACCGCAAACCAATGGCGACGTCGGCTTGCAATGAGCTGGCGAGATGCCTTTGAGCGTTTTCACGACTACTTTTTTTCACCAGAATACGTTACTTAGGCAACCAGACCATGTCACAGCACAGAGCTGTGTTGAAGAAACAATCTGCTGACGACTCTGGTATCGTCGCTTTCACTATTTGTACGTGATGGCATCGCTGCTATCAAGCTTCCAGATTAGAGTAAATAAGATTTGTTGTCGTTGTTTGGCGGTAGCGCCCAACTCGCACCGTCGTTCCTAGCTGCTAGTCCAATACACTTTTCCTGTGTCGTTCGATCTCGGGCTTATCTCCTGTTGTGAAGCCCCACAACTCGACGTGGACGCACGAAAACTCTTGAGAGGTTGTCAGTGGAGGCGAATTATAAGTTTCGCACGCACCACTTGACCCTCTTGACAGATCGCTATCCTGATGTGCCAACATGAAAAGATAAAAAAGTTCAGCAATCGTTCTCACTCTAACAAACCCAAATGCACTCACCAGGAACAAACCGAAGTTGCCGCCACCGCCCATAATCAGTGACTCGTCTGAGCAGAGCATGAAGTAGCTATTCTTGCGGCTCCACTGGTACTTCACGAACCCACCCGCAGTGCTGGAATTCGCGAAGGAAAACAAAAACGATTCACCAGTGCCATAGTAGTGAAACGCGCGGTGCCACTCGTCCGAGGCGAACCCGCCAAACACATTTCCATCCGCGTCCTTCACTACCAATAACGTCGGGCTCTGCTTTTGTGCCAGTATAAGAAGCGTCTCCAGTGATGATCCATTTGCCTCGATACTGTAGATTCGAAACCATCGACATAGTTGACTCGTGATAGGTAATGCGTGGTCGATATAGGCGATGTGCTCCAGAGTCAAAATGCTAGACGTATCCATCAGTTTCGACTTGTAGTCGTCTGGCTTGACGTCGAACGAAGGTTTCTTCTTCGAGTATCTCAAAGGAGGTGACAGAAGCGATGTGTCTGAAAGTGCTGCAGCCTGGAGGACCTCATCTTCGACCAACTCTTCTTGCTCTAGTCCGTCATCATCTTCTGTTTCCTCCAGACGGCGTGCTCTTATTTCAGCCCATTCTGCTTGCAAGTCGCTAACTGTGACTGGGGCCTTCTTCAGCAACTCGTTCATGATCCCTTCGGTCTCCGTAATCACGCGGGTGAATGACGCTGCCTTTGGGTCAAGCTCACTCCAGAGTTGATCGAACACCTGGAACATGAACATGAACAACTTGTTGAAATACATGTCTTCGTCGAACAGCTCCCAGAACGGTTCCAGGGACATCGCCACAATATCGATTTCCGGGTGTTTCGGCGTTAAGCTGAAGGCATACATAATAAGAAGTCAGCTTTGAATAAAAAGCACACGCACATGAGCATGAATCACGTACAATAGTTTCAGAAGCTTTACCAACGCTTCGCAAATCGATGAAGACACGAGCCCTGCGTCGTAAGACGGCAGCTCAGACGGTAGTGCACGCATCTTCAGCAACGCCAGTGCGTTCGAGTCATTGTTCAGCCAATATAAAATAGCTCGCAGCATCAGCACGCCGCCCTTTTCGAAATTCCCCAGAATGGTTGGTCGATTGAAACCAAACTGCTCCCACATGCTCACAAGGTCTTGCTCTGTCGTTTCACTCGTTGTCGGTGAAGATGCCCCACTGCTAGTAGCGCTGGTAGGTGGCGTTGCAGCTGTCGGCCCCCGCAAATCTAGCTCCAAATTGAAGGCTGTATCTGACTGCGATTCATTCTCGACTTCCGCTGTCACTTCCGGCGTCGAGCACTCTGCGTCTTGACCAGCCAACGAGTTGTTTGGTACAGACAGAAGGGAACTGTTACCTCCTTCCAAATGCTCGCGAAACAGCCGAGTAACTTCATTCACCTGTTGTCTATCGGACATGAAATTCATTTGAGGCAGGAGCTTCAATTGATGAGAAACCATTCGCAGAGCTTCTTTTTTCGCTTCCAAGCGTTCGAGTGCATCTACAACCTGTATCCGCACGTTGTGAAAAATGCTGGCATAATGCTGGATCATCCGCTCCACAACTTGGGCTCCCACTGCTGCATATCGTACATCTTGATACTGAGAATGGGCCCTACCACGCTGGCGTTCGGACAGCAAACCACTCCCTGAGCCTTTCTTGAATGCAATGACAGGTGCTATAACAGTGGAGGCTGTAAAAACGTCCACGCCATTTAATTCAGAATGTTCCGGCTGCTGCAAGAAATGCATGAGGTTGATCAATCTCTTCAGCACAATTTGGCAATGCACAGACAAGTCATTCACTAGGCACGTGATGTTGCGGACGCTAGCTTCTTCATCCCGTAGTTGCCCGGCTGCCACGAACGCATCATACTTATCATCCGTCAGCAAGGAGTCTGGCAGGTTCTTCAGGAAATCTAGGAGCAACGCTCCTGCACATTGGGGGTCCAGGTCTTTTGGTACCGATCCCTCAGTCTCCACAATTTCTCGGAGCTGGTTTAAACGGATGCTCAGAACCGTCGTACGAAATAGTCGTGGAGTATCCGGATTTTCCCTCAGTATCGTAACACAATCGTCCACAATATTAGGAAGGGCTAAAAATGGGTCAATCAAAGCGTAGCGGCTATGATATGGGTTCTTCGAGAGCGAAGCCAGACTAATGCCGAAAACGAACTGCCACGGTTTAATTCCCCGTAGACGATGCGGAAAAAGAGCTGACGGCAATTGGATGACCTCCTCCTCATCTTCGTCAGTAGTGACTGCCCCCTGAATCTCTGGATCTTTTACTTCGATTGCATCTTCAATCTCGACTAATACGGGTTCGGCATCGGGAGGCGGTAAGAATGAGCCAGCTCTGGAAGGCGACACACCCACTGCCGCGGCAATATCAGCATCTGTAATTGTGGCAACCATCTCGCCACTACTGCTTTCAGCAACAACAGGCTCCACTTCGACCGTCTCCGCTGGCTCCGGCAAATGAAACGGGTCGCCACTAACTTCAATAGCGAAGTGCACATCCCGAAGAGCGATAACGAGCTCAAGAAACAACCCCAATCCTTCCGAGCAGCGAACAAGTGACCACTCCTCATAATTGTTGCGAATCAAGTGCTCACACGCCATGGAAAATATCATCTACCAACCACACAACGCAAACCGTCAACAGTTAACAATAACCAACTTGCAAAAGTCTCTGTCAGCACAAGACATCAGCGCCTACCATTATACTCGATTCAATGGTGTGGTTGTTCAACGCGATCTTCAACCAGCAGCGCGCCTTCCCTGCATCTTCCTGCCAGATCCATACCCCCCCCCATACAGCGTTCAATTAGCAAACCACAGCACCAGCAACCCGTTCCCTATCTGCAAGCCAACCTCCGAAAGAAAAGCAGCAGACAGCACGCTCTGCACCAACGTCGGTTCATCCACAATGAGCGTGCTGGCGTACAGCACATGCCACCAGGACGGCTGCTCCTCGGTACTCCGCGGCTTGAGCCCCAGCACCAAACACGCTTCCAGCGCCACACCTGTCAGCACTCCATCACATCAACACCTGCCATCTCCTGATTGGATACAAACACCATCCTCCGCTACGTACAGAGCTCGCCGACACAAGGGTCGCGCTCTGTCAGCTGCTGCCGCTGCTCTCTGGGCAGCGCCACCGCCGCCAAGCCGCCCTCCGTCCCGGGCTGCTGACTGGACACTATCTGCTGGACGCCTGCATCGCCCAACTCCGCGGCATTTTCCTTGCGCAGCACCGCCAGCGTCGCGTTCTTCAGCCGCGTCTACAGGTCACAGAAGAATTCTCAGATTCCCGTCGCACAAACTGCACAGCGAGCACCATCCACACGTACGAGCGCGTCGTAGCGTTGCTGCACGAAGGCGTCGCTGGCGCCGCCCTTGTCGTCGTGCCGCGTGGCCAGCCAGTGCGAGATCTTGCCCAGCATCTGATCCCCGCGCGAGCAGCTACAATACCGACTGCACAGGTGCAAGCGAGCCTCAGACTTTGAGCCTATAAATACCGCCGGACACCGCGATTGGTCCAAAAGTGACTGTACCCAAAGCAAGAATTGGGGAATTGGGGAACATGGCGCGGGACTTGACGTCGCCGTCACCGATGCGGGCGCGATCACTGCACGCGGCACTGGAGGAGGCGTCCAAGGCTTCACCCCAGCACGTGAGCAAGACACTGAGCTTTATGAGCAGCGACGACGACGACGAAGAGCGGGAGAACGACTGCAACGAAGCTGCTGGAGAGGCCCCAGTTCCAGTTGACCGCCCTGGAGGCACCTTTCGGCACCGCACACGTCGCATGGAGCGCCTGGACGTGTACGTCAGGCAGGACCCGCCGTACCACCGACAGACGCTGCAGTCGCCCAGCAACGCGCTGCAGCGAAGGTCCTTCTCGGCGGAGCAGACCACGCCCACGTCGCATCGGAGACACAACCTCGTCAGGAGGTACGTGCTGTAGCTTGGCACATTGGTGCTGAAGGGGGGGGGGCTCATTGAGTTGTTTTGGCTGTTGTGGATACAGATGCAGTCGATCGGCGTCGCCGCCGTGTGCGAGTCCAGCGACGTTGCTGAGCGACAGTCTCGGAACGACGTTGTCCATGATGAGTCCAGTGAAGCTCCGAGTGCGTCCTCACCTGAAGAAAGTGGTGCTCAAGCAACTTCGTGTTGCGGGATGTTTGGTGGGTGCTTTGCTGAGTGGTGGTGTGATGGGAAATGGGGACGGGTGCTGATTGTAGTTGGTGGGTTTGTTGGGCAGAACCACTTTGTGACTTCTTTTGAGAGTCTGCAGACTCTTCGGTGGCTTGGGGCCGGTGTGTCGGCGGAAGTGTTCAAGGTACTCAATGGCGGCTGTGTGGAATCAGATATGCGGCATTTATTGATTCACCTATGCTTGTGTCGCAATGTGTAGGTTCGAGACCCGAACGGTAGAGAGCTCTTTGCCATCAAGAAGTCGAAGCTAGAGCTGCGAAATGATCGAGAACGGTAAGTACCTCCACGAGCTCTTTAATTCCGCTGGTATTGGTCTAACTCATCTATTTTCGATGCGATCTGTTTTATAACAGAGACATCATGGCCCAAGAAATTGTCGTTCTGGAAAAGTTGACTGCGTCTCAGCACAACTTTGAGCATATCGTGCGATATTATCAGGCATGGCAAGAAAATGGTACAGTAATATAGATCCGAGTGGGATGGGGTGACGGTACTGTGCGGACCAAGTACTAATCAATTATGTTGAACTCCATGCTGCAGGTTTTTTCTATCTCCAAATGGAATTGTGCGAGGGTGGCACGCTTCAAGATTTTATGAGAATGCGGAGCCGAGAGGAGGACCTCCCCGAAAATTACGTGTGGGTTATTATGAGGGATGTTGCTAGCGGGCTGAAGGTATTACATGACCACGATATTGTCCATCTGGACGTGAAACCTGACAACATATTTATCACCGAAGACGGTCGATTAAAGATCGGCGACTTCGGCATGGCTGGAAAAGTAGTAACATCCTCTGGAACATCAAGTCAAATTGGTGATCTAGAAGGCGATGCGAGGTACATGGCAAAGGAGCTTCTGTCAAGGGCTGACCGACTTCCGTCTGCGGATATTTTTTGTTTGGGTACGTTACTTACAACACAACGAGTCTTGTGCGACAGCAAGTACTCACATTGTTTTTGCTGTAGGCATCATGATGCTAGAAATCGTTACGGGTGTGACTCTGCCAGAAGCCGGAAAGGAGTGGCATGATCTTCGAGAAGGAGTATTGCCGCCATTCTCTCCCGAATACTCGGATGACGTTGCTGCATTGATTCGACAGGTATTCTGCGGGCAACACACTTGCTGCTAGGGAGAAATTTCCCATACTAACTCGGGTTCACGCTGTTCAAACGTGTACCAGATGATGGATCCCGATCCAGCACGTCGACCAAGCGCAGCAGCTCTGCTAAAGAACCCTCATGTACAAGCTGCTACGGAGCCTGCTACTCTCATTATCGAGGTTCGCTTTCATCTTGTCCTTCTTCAACACCCCACACCAGCCAAACCTTAACTCTTTGCTTTGTACAGCACGCTCTCAAGCAAAAGCTGGTTGTTCCCACCAAAGTGCGCAGCACAAGCCGATCAACAAGAAACAGTCTGCAGACTCCCCACAAGATTCGTCCTTCATCCCTGTCAAGCTCCAGGTCTCCGTAAAAAGTACCGTCCACCAGTAATAAAAAGGGCCGTACAGAAGCGTCCACCGGTGTCCTCCGTCCTCAGCATCAAAACCACATCCGAAATGGCACACTGTACCACGTCACTAACCGGTCCAGATCCCTACCCTATCCCTGAACCGTCCTCTTTAACCGCCCAACTCGGCCTCAATCGCCTCGATTTTGGTTGGCCTCGATAGCCCTCCAGCCGCCGCCAGCATCGAACAGCTCCCAGTATCTCTTTTCTTACGTGATAACAAGAGTACGTCGCCGTCTCTACTCGAGAATGACCTATAGCAATGATACAGACAGGAAAAATACTTACACGATGTCCCTTGCTCGCTAAATTACAGTGAAGTTCAACTCGACCGTGTCCTCGTCGCGCCGCAAAAGCCGCAAGGCCCACTTCGGCGCCCACTCGACCCAGCGTCGTGTGCTCATGAGCGCGCCTCTGTCCAAGGAGCTGCAGAACAAGTACAATGTAAGTTAGTACACTAGTACTTTCAGCGTTGTAAGTCCATGTCAGACCCTCCCAGCTGGGAAGACTGGCACTTCATGGCATCGCGGGAACCGTAAGTGTCGGCATTCCGACATTGCAAAGCAGCAGCAGGCTTGGGCTCGCACGGCAAAATTGGGTGCTCATCGCTTTGGTTTGTGTTGTGTATCTATATAATAGGTCCGCAGCCTGCCCATCCGCAAGGAGGACGAGGTCATGATCGTGCGTGGCTCGCAGAAGTCCCGTGAGGGCCGCGTGACCGCCGTGTACCGCAAGAAGTTCGTCATCCACGTCGAGCGTGTGGTGCGCGAGAAGGCCAACGGCGCCTCGGTGCCCATTGGCGTTGACGCCTCCAAGGTGGTCATTACCAAGCTCAAGCTTGACAAGGACCGCAAGAAGATCCTGGAGCGCAAGAACCGCGCCGTGTCCGAAACCGAGAAGGGCAAGTTCACGGAGCAGGACGTCGCCATGGCCAACGTCGACTAAGTGCCCAGTTGGTGCCACGTTGTGGTCGACTGACGGCTGCCATCTCGAGCATTGTTATCGTAGAGAGAAGGAAAGACACACTAAGTATGGCAGGTGCCGCGCGACCTGCGCGACGGCTAAGTGCCGATAATGCAGATCGTGGGGAGGTGGTCGCTCTCTCTCCTAGGCATTTTGCCAACGCAAACTTTTACTGTTTATAATTTGCTTTATACTTGTAGTATTTGTAGTTAGCTCGATTGAAGTTTCTTCATTTCTTGCTCGATCATGTGCTTGAGAGAGACTGTAGGCTGGTCCGACACGAGTTCAACAAGCAGATTGATGAAGTCAATTTCACGCTCGGAGAACTCACGCAACGACAACTCTTGGATCTCTAGACGTCGCAGCAACTTGTTGCAAAGCGGAACTGCTTGTGGGAGTGACCGCTTCACTGTTGCAAGTAGCTTGTCTTCACATTCACGCGCGTACTGATCGCGACGCCAATTCCCGGAAGACGACTGGCCATGCTGACGCAACTTGTTCATGCGATCACCATGCTTTTCAACGAAGCGATCGAGGATCGAAGCTTTTTTCTTCTCCTGTTCACATAGCACAACAATTATCATTGTCAAGATACTTGACAAGGCAAATTCACGGGATACGAAAGATAACCATGTCACGTACGTTTTCGAGTGAGGCCAAATACATCCTAGTGGCGAGGAGCTCTTCAGTCGTAACTGCCTTTTCCTGTAGCAACTTTTCATTCTCATGATGCAGTTGATCGGCTTTTTCGAGAGCCTGATTCATTTCCGCGCTCAGACGCTGCTTGCTTAATCGGGCGGCTACCAAATCCTCTTCCTTGTTGTTCAAGTCACTGCAACGAGCACGCACTCGTCAGCTTTCACGGGGATTTATGACTTATCAAATGAAGGTCGCTTCATCGCACCGTGATAGTTGATCTACACGCCGAGTGGATTCACCCGCAAGGCGACTGTGAACTTGATGGCGTCTGTCCCAAATCGAACATGCGTGCCATCAGAACGACATTCCAGCCACCATTTTGCAACAAAACTAACCTTTCCCTCTTCCGATGCTCCATTAGTTCTCGATCAAGAGCCAACTTCTCTTCAACCACTTGTTGGTACTTCTTTTTGATTTCGGATAAGGATCCGCTTGGCCCCACGTTTCCATCACCTCCTGCCTACTCAGAACAAAAACTCAAATTAGTAAATGCATGCCTATGACACTAGTAGACTGCAACAGCAATTGTTACCCGGAGCTCAAGCGCAACGTTTCGTGCTTGTAGTTCCTCGACCTGAGCATGAAGTGTTCGAAGCTCCTGTTCATACTGCTCAAACACTTGAGGTAGTGAAGTTCGATTCTCGAGTGCGCGAACTTTGCTTCGCAGCCCGACATTTGCCAGCTTCATGTTTTCAATTTGAACTTCGAACATAGCTCGTAGCTCCTCCTGATCGTGCAATGCCTCGGCAGCACGTGTTTCTGCAGCCTCTTTTGCTTGCTGTTGTTCGCGGACAATTGAAAGCAGTGCGTCATAGTTCTTTCGAAGTAGGGTAGCATCTGCAGCTTGGACCTTTTCCGCAGTCTTTGAATCCAAGCCATTCAAATTTGGGGGTTCCAAGACACAGGGGTGCAAGCCAGCTTTCTTGAACGCTTCTATTGTGAATTTGTCCGGCTTTGTGGGCAAGAAAGGCATCGACAAGGACGACTTAACTACCGATGTAGTCGGCAACACTGATTCCGTATTTGCAGGTTCAACGGCATCCACTTCAGGCCTCTCCTCATCATTTTGTTGGTGTGATTGCTGGAGTTGGTGCCGCCCGATACCTCCTATGGTACTTCTGCTGTATCCAACCTGCGGTAAGTCCTCTTGAACAACTTCTTGGTCTATAATGGGCAAAGGCGCATGAGACTCTGACATTGAACGATCAGGAGCCAAAGAATGAAGTGAACAATAGGATCCTCGTGGGCTCTCCAATCCTATCTCCTTGACGTCTTTCAAGGACCCGCGCAACTGCTCGTATAAATCATTGATAGACGGTCGTTCATCTGGCGGTTCGTTGCTCTGGTCGATAATCTCATTATCCACTCCTTGTCCAAATGACAGTGGAAAAGTTGAACCTGCAACAGGGATTCCAGGGACTCTACCCATGGAGGCGACCGTATCGATCGTGCCAATAGATCCACCGAGTATGTTTCGTTTCCGCTGTGCAAAGTCACTCAACCAGCTCATAGCTTCCGATTCAAACGCTCCATTCGAAGACGGCGCGAGTAATTTCGCTTGTGATTGTTGTTGCAGAGGCATTTGCTTCTTCAGCGTTTGAGGATTCATGGGCAAAGGTGTCTCAGCTGGAACCCCCTCAAGTGGCGGTGGAGTCGAGGCGCAATTGAGAATAGGTCTTGAAAAAAAGTCTATCCCCGAGTCTGTCGTGCTGAGGTGTTCGGCTTGACTGAAGACTTCTTGTCGCTCTTCGTCTGAGATAGTTTGGAAATGTAGCTGCTCAAACGTAACACCACGTAGTGGTTTGCAAACACATGCGAATCCTCGGAGGTTGGCGACAGCGTTCAGCATCTGCACGCATTCCCGCAAACTAGAGCGCGAGTCGATCACGTTTGCATACAGAAAGGTTTTGGCGTTTGCAGTCAAGAGCGGCAGCATAAAATTCGATAGAACCATGTTTCCAGCAGAGCTCATTAAATCAGCTCCGCCAATACATCCATCTCCACTATGTCTCGGAGAAGGTAATGGCTGTCGCAGTCTTTGCAGGGTGTTGTAGAGCTCGTACTTCTCTTGATTCAGGACGGGGTCTTGGGATTCCTTTTGGTCTGCAAGGTCAACAAGGTGCACCGTGCTGACCTGACCGCCATGAAATAACGCCAAACGTACGAAAAAGTTGGCACTTTCTGCGTTCTGTTTCCGTACGATGCGGTTTGTCTTTGCAGTTTGAACGATACGAAACGCAGTAGCTAACGATGTAGCCTCTAACGAGACAAACGGTTCAGCTTGAGCGGATGGCATTCTACCTCCTTCAGTTGATGCCCCTCCCAGCGGACTCTTCAGGAGGTCAATCGCTTGGTTGTTGACGATAATCCAACTGCTGATTCCTAGTCGCCATGGTTCGTCCTGCAGCTGTCTAGAGCCCAGATCCAATCGAGAGAAAAACGCATGCAGCATTCCCACAAGCTGGCCGTACAGCTCCACGACATCATTCACAGCCATTTCAGGTTGAGGAGCAAATCCACCCCCACCGACACTTTTACCAAACAGGAGCCTAAACTTCTGCGTAGGATGCACGCCCCACACGACAATGTTTGAGTTGATTCCATCTCGTGCAGTACGTACAGCGGGTAGTGTGATCTCAGTGAAGAAATCAATCGCGTGGGAAGGTGACGTCGACGAAAACACCGAATGAAAGTCCCATTCGGCCGCAGGCGCCACGACACTAGCAGATTCAGCCGCCACTGCTCCACCGCCGTTAGAAGCTCCATCGCTCGAAGCTTTATTAACTACTCGCACACAGTTGTGCTGCGGGAGAACCTCGAACACTGGCGCCGCTCGATTCGCAGCCGTAACGTAACACGAAACGTGGATCTGGCTGAGTACCGGGACACTAACGTCAGCATAAGCCCCACTGCTTTGGGCGTCGTCGAAGCTTGTACATGTACTATTGCCTCGGACCACCATCTCCACTTGGAGCTGTTCAGATCGCCAGACACAAACAACCCTCCCTCCTAAACGTACTGCATGCAAGGGCCAACAACAACAAAACCGAACGAAACCATGAAACGCCAATTCATAAAATAAAAAATAAAACGCACCGCTACAGTCGAGCTGGATGCCGAGTGCCGCGTGCTGCGCTCCAATAATGACTTCTCCTTCTCCGTCGACTTCGTCATCCCTGTTGCTACTACCAATATGCTAACTACCAATACACCAGAGAATCCCTCCGTGTCTCTGGTCGCTCTAGATTACATTATTACTTTGCTTCAGATGTGTGTCGTATCCGCTGCCACCAAGGTGCGGAGGTGGTGGTGTCTTGGCTTGAGAAAACGTAAGTGCGGACCGCTCAGATAGCCACGACCCAAGCGATTCACGGCTGCAGCTCGCACGAAGCCAGCTGCTTCGCTGCATCTTCAAATGTCGGAGCGTCGTACGCCGGACGCAAAAGAGAAAGCGCACGAGTGCCGCCGTCCTTGAACGAAATCTCAGATGACTCGTCGTTGATTTTCTCCATGACGCTGTCCTCCAGGATCTCCGAGCGCTCAAGCGACACATGCATGGCCGTCTTTTGGCCGATCGTCTCTACAAGGTCGTCAAATAGACCGATCTTCCACGCAAGGTGTTTCTCCTCCAAGAAGTACCATACGCGGTACGCGTCCCAAAAATGCGCGTTATCCAGCTTCTTTACAAGTGCGCCGTTTACTGAGTCGCGGAACACCTTCTGGATTCGCTGCACGTCGACCTCTACGTCGGTCAGATCCACGCCATTGTGTACAAGAAAGCGCAACAAAACCAGCAACTCGTACTCAGACGGACGGTAGTGACCACTATGGGGATAAATAGTTTTAATGACCCCTCTCGAGATCACCATCATGCCGGCCGTCTGCACGCACTCGCCGCCTACGAAGCTCGTATGGTGGATTCGCGGGATCTTCTTCGTCTCCTTTTGTGAACCGTAGAGGACTCCATCGCGCAGTACAAAAATCCACCCATCCGGGCCTGTTTCCACGATCTCTTGCGAGGCGTCATGTACAATCACGCCGTCTTGCACTGAGAGCGCAAACTTCTGGCGCTCCGCAGCTGTGTCGCAGTACAACACAGTCTCTCGCTCTAGCTTCGTTCTCGGCACCCCGGCGACTTCAATCGATTCATCGTCCAGCCACTCCCAGAAGCTTGGTTTCGTGGGCTCCATGGGCTGGCGCTTCCACTCTTTATAATACGCTCGCAAATTTGCTCCATATCTATTCACCAGCACGTCAATAAAGCATTAGTGCGTCATTAAAACATCGATCCAGAAGATAGGCACGCCAACATACCGGTGCTTTCGATCGCAAACCTCTAGCCAGCTCTTCTTGTCCACAACGGAAATGTTTCCTGCGCTGTATCCCTTCACCAGCTTGGGCGAGTACTTCTTGGCCAACTTGACGATTTCGTGCATGTTTTGGTAAGTGGTTCGTCGTTTGGCACGCATGCCCTCCGCTGTCATTTGTTGTTTGTGTCCACCTGATTTCTCTGTTGTCGACTTTGGTGACAGGTCTTGACAAGAATTTTGTTTTGTTTCTGTTGGCTGCGTTTTAGCCCACTCCCTCCAATTGCTCTGACGCGCTCTCCTGGGTCTCTGTTGTCGCCGCCACGGTGCCGTCGTTCAGTAGTTCGGGTGCAAACTACCTACTAAACAATAGCTTTTGTGTGCGTGCGTGCAATTAGTGTGCGTGTGGCAACAGACGCTTCGTCGAGCCAAGCCAAGCCAAGCCAAGCGACGCTTCGGATCCTCCGTCCAGCAAACTGTTAAAGCGCAAGCGCAAACAGCAGCGGGTGGCAAGCACACACAGAGCAAGGGGGGGCAGACAGACACAGACCGCCGTGCGGGTTTTTTCGCTGCGCGCTGTGTGGATGAGGGGCAGTGGACAAACGGCACAAAAAGAGCTCGTGCACAAACAACGGGCTCGCTCGGCAACTTGTTTTGAAGGAGTGTGGGGTGGGGGTGGAGTGGAGAACTAGTTCACTCTCAGCTTACAGCGACAAAAATGCACTACTGCGTGGGGCAAACAACAAAGCAAGGCAGAAGACAGAGAGTGAAAAGCGTTAGTGTCGAGGGGTCTGTCGCCCAGCTGCGACGCGGCAACTGCAGCTGCAGCGCCGCAGCAGCAACTACAGCAGCAACAGCAACCATCGTTCTGATCCGTACCTCTTGTCTGGGCTGACACGAGCTTCTCTTGCCTTCTACAGCGCAAATTCTCTACTGATCGAAAAATGGGTCGGCGTGGGTGGACCTACCCCTACGGGTTGCCGCACGGCCCCGGCTATGCGCCGAAGATAGTCCCCTCTCTGGCCTCGGCTTGGTTTTCGACCAACCGTTGAGCGCGAAATGCGAGTTGGCCAATAGAAAAGAGATCGGTGCGCGTCCTTTTTGGCCTATCGACGGCGGAGTCCGCCAAACCCTAACCTAACCGGTTAACGAACCGTATTATCCGTCGTTGCCGAGAATGTTCGGGCGTTATTGGGCACATCATGAGCGACCTCTTGGCGTTGCAAGTCGAAGCCCCAATGCACGACCTCCGTTGCCAGCCAGCCACCGCGACAAAGCGTTTGGCAGCGATGAAAAAAAATGGCGCGCGTCTCGAGAGATTCGTCTCAAAATTTGTTTACCCGAGAGATTCGGCGAGTGCAACCGGACGAAACGCCGCATAGTCACAGCGAGGCCTTGCGGCTTGCCGAGCAGTGCTTGGATCGCCGGCCGACGGCGGCGGCGTCCGCGTCTGGATACGGTAGTTGCAGTTGGCGCACGGTACCATTTGCCCCTGGATAAGACCGCCGCCAGGTCCACCCCACCCGATCCGCGTGAAGTCGTTAGCGATGGCCCTCTTTGCAGTCGTTTGCAGCCCCGTCCGTCTGCTTCAGAAACGCTGAGCAGCGACACCTCTGCTGCTGTCGAAATGTGTGCGAGGGTGATGATGTCTCCGGTCGAGACTCTCGGCGGCACCGCGTTCTGCACTCTCGGCGACGAGATCTGCAAGCGCACTGGCTGTATCCCCTCGGCCGGTCCCACCCACGCGCGCCCATCCAAAACCCGTGATCGTGTCGGGCCCAGCCGGC
>JAHQIV010000672.1:0-17610 GCA_030463285.1 Phytophthora europaea
CAGTAAGTGGAGGGATGTTGGTTCCCTCGGGAGTGTGACTACTGGAGAGATCCACACAAATTCCTCCCCCCAAACAGACCGACACTCAACGATCGTTTGGACGCCAAGCGCCCTACTGTAGCTACACTTCGACTGACCATGGAGACGGCGGACCTCGTGGTGGACGGCACGCGCACGTCGGGCAAGGACGTGCGCGAGCTGAACGTGACGGCGGCCGTGGCCATCGCCAACATCGTCAAGAGCTCGCTGGGCCCCGTGGGGCTGGACAAGATGCTCGTGGACGACATCGGCGACGTGACCATCACCAACGACGGCGCCACGATCCTCAAGCAACTGGAGGTGGAGCAGCCCGCCGGCAAGGTGCTCGTGGAGCTGGCCGGCCTGCAGGACCAGGAGGTGGGCGACGGCACCACGTCCGTCGTCATCATCGCCGCGGAGCTCCTCAAGGTGCGCAAGATACTTTTGATCCTGCCATAAGGCAATGCACTTGAACAACGTATAGTTGCTAACGTTGATGCTGCTTTATTGTGTGTGCTTGCCGACTGACTGCAGCGCGCCAACGAGCTGGTGAAGAACAAGATCCACCCGACGTCGGTCATCGCCGGGTACCGCCTGGCCATGCGTGAAGCCGTCAAGTACATTAAGGAGAACCTGAGCGTGCCCGTGGACTCGCTGGGCCGCGAGAGCCTCGTGAACGCTGCGAAGACCAGCATGTCGTCGAAGATTCTCGGCCCGGAGAGCGACTTCTTCGCCAACCTGGTCGTGGACGCCGTGTCGTCGGTCAAGGTGGAGCAGGAGGGCGTGAAGGGCAAGATTAAGGCCAAGTACCCGGTGAGCTCTATCAACGTGCTTAAGGCACACGGTAAGAGCGCTCTGGAGACGCAGCTGGTGGACGGCTTCGCCCTTAATTGCACCAAGGCGTCGCAGCAGATGCCGACCTACATCAAGAACGCCAAGATTGCGCTGCTAGACTTTGACCTGCAGCGCCACCGTATGCAGATGGGCGTGCAGGTTGTGGTGAACGACCCCAACGAGCTCGAGCTCATCCGTCAGCGTGAGATCGACATTACCAAGGAGAAGATCCAGAAGATGATTGACGCTGGTGCCAACGTGATCCTGACCACCAAGGGCATTGATGACCTGTGCCTGAAGTACTTTGTGGAGAACGGCTGCATGGGTGTGCGTCGCTGCAAGAAGGAGGACCTGCAGCGCATTGCTAAGGCCACGGGCGGACAGGTCGTGCTCACTCTCGCTGACATGGAGGGCGAGGAGACGTTCGACCCCTTGACGCTGGGCGAGGCACAGGAAGTTAGCGAGGAGCGTGTCGGCGACGGCGAGCTCATCTACATCAAGGGCTGCAAGACGCGCCAGGCCACCACGGTGGTGCTGCGCGGCGCCAACGAGAACATGCTCGATGAGATGGACCGCTCGATGCATGATTCGTTCATGGTAGTTAAGCGTATGCTCGAGAGCAACCAGCTTGTCGCTGGTGGCGGCGCCGTGGAAGCGGCTCTGTCTATCTACCTCGAGAACTTCGCTACGACGCTGGGCTCCCGGGAGCAGCTGGCCATTGCCGAGTTTGCCGACTCGCTGCTGGTCATTCCGAAGACCCTGGCGGTGAACGCCGCCAAGGATGCCTCGGAGCTTGTTGCGCGCCTGCGTGCGCACCACAACACATCGCAGAGCGACGCCACCAAGAGCGACCTGCGTTTCTCGGGCCTGGACCTGCTGGAGGGCAACGTGCGCAACAACCTCGAGGCTGGTGTCGTGGAGCCTGCTATCAGCAAGATCAAGAGCCTGCGTTTTGCCACCGAGGCTGCCATTACCATTCTGCGGATTGACGATCTGATCAAGCTCAACCCTAAGGAGGAGCCCCAGCAGTAGGCTGCCAGCTTTGACATTGGGCAGGTGGCAATAGTCTTTAATAACACTCGTTTCCCACTATCTGTTGCAATGCACTATTCGTTGCCCTCCGCTTGCTCAGCAGCCTCGGCCTCTCGTCGGTGCTTGAGCGCAACTGCGGCCAAGCGATCCATGTCCGTGAGCGGTTCGCCATCAAGGTGCGTAAGCATTGGCGCCAACAAGATGATCGATGAACGATAGTCGTCGACCTGCGTCACGGGGTTACCGATCAAGTTCAAACTCGTCAGCTTGGTTAGCTGTTCGAGCGGCTGCACACCCTCAAGCGTGTCAATCTTTAAAGGGAAAAAAGGTTCCAAGCGTATCTGTCAGTCAATCAACACTAGCGCAAAACAATGAAAGGCATCGCACATTGTTCTGCTGGAGCGATAGCGTGTGCAATGCAGGCAAATTCTCAATCCCACTTAGAATCGTGAGTTTGTTTTCGTCCTGACGGCCAAGAAACAAAACGAGATCGTGTTAGCTGAATCAGCAACTTGGTGATGTTGATGAACTGGAAATTGACGTACTAATGTCAGGATCTCGAGTTTGGTGGATGCGTCATCGGCGAGGCTGGTGAGATCTTCAATGGCATTACGGGACGCCTCGAGAGTGGTGAGCGACGGCAAGCTCTGAAGGCCAACAAGATTTATCAATGCATTGCCTACAGCACCAGCACAGAATTGTATTGTAAGTGTGAAGCTGATCGGATTCCTCGAATTCACGCTTCAGGGTACATGTATGAGGTACCATTGATCTTGAGCACTGAGAGCGAGCCCGACTCAAGCCCCTGCAGCGCAGTGAGTTGGTTTCCAGAGATATCTAGCGACTGGAATTGAGCCATGTCAGCAAAGCAATTGATGTCAGCAGTAATGGACAACACAATACCTGCAAATACTGCTGTGGGAGTGATGGCGGCGCTGTAAGGGCATTTTCGGACAAATCGACGCACACGAGGTACTGGAGCTCTAACAGCGGCGAGGCATCGGTGATCTGGTTCTTCGATACGTTCACATACAGCAAATGCGAGTAGCTCTTGATCGGATCCAGAGTCACCAGGCCCTTTTCCTACATACCGAAACGAAAACTTGAGCTCGAAATGCCAAACTCTACAAGGAATCAGCAAACTTAATTCAGACGCACGATAACGTCGAGTGCTGTAAATGCGAAGCCCGAGTCGTCCACAACGCGGTCCACGCGGGACAAACCCTCCATGTACACTTGCAAGTTAATTTCTTCCGCCATGCTTGATGCTACTCGATCTTTGTGGCTCTAGGTATCTGCGTCTGTCTGAAAGAACTCTCCGCTAGAAGCCGCTCACGGACCCAAACGGACCCAAACAAGGCCAGTAACGGCTAAAACTATCTGAGCCGACGCGAAGTCGAACTGCTGGAGAACTCGTCACTTGACAATGGCATCGAGTCCGCGGCGCCAATCGTCGACGTTGCTGCCGGCAGAGGCCTATTCAACTGACGAAGACTCGGACTGTAGGCCCTTATTTGCCTCAATCTCTATGCTGGTCCTAGTTTTGACGGTATCCGAGTAGACTTGCCATGGCAGATCGCTTTCCGTGTAAAGTTTCCCAGCGATAAAATCGGGTTGCGATTCCATCCCGCCCAGTTTCCAGACACGGGCAACGGCATCTATAACCTTCGTCTGCTGGAGCTCACCAAGGCAAGCAAACAATTCTGGAGAGGTTGAATCACAGTGTAAAATATGCAGACAAACTAACTTTTCGAAGTAGGGACCCGATGGCAGTGGACCAGCTCAGCAGTACAATAAGCACCTACAACCTGGACAAGAGCATTTGTAAGTGAAACTGGAGACAAACAGTTAATCTTTGTTGAGTATGACTTACTGAGCTTCTCATGGGAATCGTAGAATGCTGCGTCCGGGACTGTATTTGACCCATATCAACGATACTCATCTGGTTGAAGTATCTTGCGAAGAAATTATCGAGAGGTGAGTACCCGCCAAGCCACCAATTTAACACAGTCAACACCCTCATAATCATGTTGCTGTGTACCGCTTCAGTCTGCAGACAACACCTCGACCCATCACCCTGCGGTTCGTCGACGTTGAGGCAGGTGTCGTAACGCGTCACGAGCTTCGAGACTCGTTGCGTCTCGATGGTGAGGCGTTATCTGCTGCCATCGCGCAATTGCCGGGGTCCGCTCAGTCTTCCCCACGACGGCAGACATCTTCGCCCAGAAAGCTCGGAGCGGGGCAAAACGCTTCTGCCATGTACAAGATCATCCTTCTGGGAACCGCAGGCGTAGGCAAAAGCAGCTTGTTGGCAGTGGCAGCGAACGGTGACGACGCTTACATGGTACGGTTTGATCCAAAAAGCCGAATACGTTGCAGACTAGCAGTACATCACTCACTCTGTACTGCAGGATCGACGTCCACCGACGTTGGAGGCCGAGTTCGGCAGCATCGAGTTCCCCGACCCGAGCAACCCCAGCACGCTCATCCACGCTCGAATCTGGGACACTGCCGGTCAAGAGCGATTCCGAGCCATCACCCGGTCTCACTATCGCCGTGCCGACGGTGCTCTGCTAGTCTACGACGTAAGTGACGCCGGTAGTTTCGACCGTCTCGGTGAGTGGCTTCACACGTTGCGCGAGACTGCAGGCGACTCTCTCGCGGCCTCAATGGTGCTGGAGAACAAAGTCGACAAGCTCAAACCTTCCAGACCCAAAGGGTTCGCGCAGCCCGACCAAGTCCAAAACTTCTGCGAGATAGAGAACCTCCTGTTCGCCCGCACCACTGCGAAGCTCAACGCCCGTGCGCTGGAATGGGACGGCGCGGTGAAAGTGTTCGACGCAGTGAAGCAGCTCGTGCTCAAGATCCACGAGACCCGCACGCGACCGCTTTCCCCCTCCAAGGCCCAAGACGTCGGCAAGACCGCAGTCGTTCTGACCAACACGATGACCAAAAAGACCAAAACTTCGGGAGACTGCGGAGGCTGCAGCTCGCACTAGCTGCCAATGCACGACTTTTATTATTGTTTTTTTTTACTATATACTAAATAATTACATAGATGTTTGGTCGCACATACTTCTTACACCCAATGTTACGAGATAAAAACCCTGAAGGACCAGAAACTTGTTCGCTGTAGGACGGTCGTATCGTGTGCGACGACGATGAGTCGACTGCCTCTCGGGGGCTCAAGGAGGCGGCGGCACTTCTTGCGGGGGGACGAATCCCCCCTCCGTCCAGCTACATACACACAGCATGTACAGTACACACAAACACGCAGGGATCCTCTGCCATCCAATGACGCTCCGCCACGACTTGGCCGGAGTGTAAAACGAAAGTGAATCCTTGGCTCCAGTGCGCTCCACATACAAAGTTACATATGTTGCGTAATTAGTGTGGCCCACACTACTGCGCTTGCGCTTGTTACGCGTCTGGTTACGTCCAATATGACCACCGCAGGCGTCATCGCGGCATAGTGAGTCCAAGTCAGAGCCAGGCTCAATTCGAGTTCCGCCGCCTGCCACCCAGAGCCATGCGTCGCGCGCCGCCACTGCTGCTGCTGCTGGCGCTGCTGGCGTCCTTGACCCACGCCCTCGTGATCGAGAGGTACGCGCGCGTTCACATGACGCTCCAACCTCCTCCTTCTCTCTCTGCAAGTTGATATTGTGCTCATTGTTCGTACTGCTTTTTTGTTTTTGACAGCCCGAGCTGCCGGTTAATGACACATGTGTACGTAATCCTGTCAATAATGTCAAAAACGAAGGGGTACTGACATGGTTACGCTTGTCAAAAATGCCAGCTCCGGCGAGTTCACGAACCTGACGCTGCTCGAGACCGGCGGACTGCAGAGCTACGAGGTCGTGCCAGGTATAGACACTCTACGCAATGTATCCATCGGTTACTCTGCCTGTTTACTCACTCTTTTGTGTCTGCAGTGTCGCCGTTCACGGCCTGCGAGCCATTGCGTGGTCAGGACCTGGCGGGCAAAGTGGCGCTGGTGCTGCGCGGCGACTGCAACTTTGTGCACAAAGTGTGGCACGCGCAACGTGCCCACGCGGCTGCGGTGGTGGTGATGGACAACGAGCTGCGCCACGAGTAGGCAAAGAGGACCCTCCTCTGCGTTGGTGTACTGTACACTAATTGTCGCCTTGTCCTTATGTTGCTGCATGTTGCAGACCGCCGTACCACATCATCATGATGAAGGACGACATGGCGAGCAGCGTCCGCATCCCGTCGGTCTTCATCTCGTACGCGTCAGGCGAGTGGCTGCTGGACGCCATGAGTCGCGCAGCTCCGTGGGACCCCCTGCGGGTCACGATTGACACGAACGGAGAACGTGAGTTGGGTGGGTGTTGCTGCAACTTAGGGGGGGTGGGGAGACTGATGAGGTCTTTTGTTTTATGTTGCTGTGCAGTGCCGCAAGCGTCGACGTCGAACCGCTTGTTGAAGCGCGTGATCGCCTACGTTTTCTTGATTTCGATCGTCTGCGCGTTCTCGAGCGGCTTGAGTTTGCTGTCGTCGGCGGTTTTCCAGTGGGTCGGGAAGACTCGACGGACTCGGGCCGCCAAGCAACTGCCGATCGCGAAATATGAGCGGAATATGCAGCGGACGTTGCTGGAACACTTGCTGGGAGACCAGTTCGTGCTGGATCGGATCCCACTGGCGGAGATCGAAAACGTTTCGAGTGCTGAGAACCACGTTCAGGCGGTCAGTGAACCTGAGTTCAGCACTGCTGATGCGACTGCAAGTCCGCGTGAGACGGGAAACTCTCTGTCGGATGATGGTGATGTTTATGTTGAGAAGAGAGAGAGGCTGGCAGAACAGCAAGAAGAAGAGGTGGTGAAGGACGAAACCACGTACCGGAGCTCGGTGGACTCGGATTCAGAGACGTGTCCAATTTGTCTGGATGACTTCGAAGATGGAGCCGATGTGAAGGTCCTGCCGTGTCAACACTTTTTCCACGTGGACTGCATCAACCCATGGCTTGAACGCCGAAGTGGACGCTGTCCACTCTGCAAGCAGGACGCTATTGCCACAAGTACGTGAATGACCCAGTATTGTTGCGTTCAGCTGTGCTTGTGACTGAGGATAGTGCTTGTTTTCTCTACAGTTGCTGGAGCGTCCAAGAAGATCTTTGGCTTCCCGCTGCCGCGAATTGACCAAATTCTCCAGCAAGAGCATGTACGTGTTGGTAGTAGTGCGAACGATGACACTTGAGATGGGGCTCTTATGCTGTACTGTGAACGCTTATTGTATAGTGGGTTCACACGTTCTTCCTCATGCTACCTGCGAGCTTTATCAGCTGCCTAATCGTCAACGCCGCCGCCTCCATCATCGGCACCATGTGGCCGTAAGAAGTCCCCCGTTGCTTAGGTGCTTCCCCTGACATCCTCGCTTATATTCGCCAAGAGGGAAGCAAGCAATGCGGGCTCGTAGTATTTATCGCAAAATTCCAGCGGTGGCCTCGCTAATGTATTACTCTGTAAATGCACTCACGCTTAACTGACGTCTTGTGTTTCTGGCTAGTTGCAAGGTCGGATGCCTAGAGCTCAGCGTGTTTATCCTTGTGATGTTTTCGCCACCAAGCGCGGATGCCTTTCTCTTCTGAAGGTTTCTTCTTGGCAGGCTTCTTCTCCTTCTTCATCCAGTGCCACCATCTTCTCTTCTTCGGTTCGGGTTCAGAAAGTGGGCGTTGAGACCAACGACGCAGTTTGATGAAGGTGTATCGAAGCTGTGTGCGCGTCGAAGTCATTTGGTGGAACTGGTTGACGCCCAGCAATTTGAAGATGGAGAGCGCAGCCTTGTACGGGTCGGCATACGACGCGACAAGAGACTCTTCGTCTTGCAGGTCGGTGGGCTTCGGGCCGATCATTGAGCGTCTTGAACCAGGGGCTTTCGGAACGGAGATCGATTCGTATTCAGTGGCTCCAGCTGTGTCACCACGCAAGTCTGCAAACCCCTGCTGAACGAGTGCCAATGCGTCCTTGCCCGACATCCGAGAGAAGTACACTGCACCAGTGGCCCCAAGCAGTACGGTCATCGCCACAAAGTGTTTTCGTCCTGCAACTTGCAGGAACACGAAGGACATGACCACTTCGAACACCACCAAGCAAACAAACGTGAGTTCGACAGCAGTGCTGGCGATGTGACCGCGTCCAGGACTGTACGGGAGCACATAGAGCATGTTGTACTTGGTGGTGCCGTATTTCAGGTAGAAGTAGAGCGCTCCAAACGGTGTGATGATGGGAGTGATCACGGTCCCTAGCAAGATGACGAGGAACACACTCAACGCCAGCGCGTATTCGTGACCGTACGAGAACGCATTTGGTCGGAGAGCCTTTTGCACTTCCAGAGATGTGATGGAGCGTGAATGGACCCAAGGTTGTAAGGCCACGGTATCGGCGCACCGAGTGATGTCGACAATCGATCCGAGGAATGCACGCTGACACACGTACGAGATGAAGAACGTCCCCGATACCTTGTAGAGGAATGACTCGATGTACGAGCGACCTCCTGTCTTCTCGATGTCCGATAGTGCCAGGTACACTGCGGTGACTCCGATGCTGGGCAAGATGACAGAACTCTATTGAATCGGAAGAAAGGAGGTCAGTCACTACCAATGTTGGTTATCGATATCTCACGTACCACGACGAGATAGGTGAAACCTTTAACGAGGAAGCTTTTGACACGGCGCGAATGGCTGAACGACGGCTCGGACATTGTCAAATGAAACAGGAAGGCCAACAAACACCAATTCACCGCAATCTGCACGGAAAACATTCAAAGATAATAGTGAGAAGACGAGAAGTTTTGAGCCACACTGCAAGACTTCACCTACCAAAAGTAGAGATGGCAGATACGATGCCACCATCGTGAGCAGTATGGTGTTGCGGCGATTGAGTCCTCGATACACATCGCTGTTCGAGTCGAGCTTGATGAACATGAGTACAGCGGTGGGTGTCGAGAACAATAGCAGCAGTACCAATGTGGCGATCTGTCGCGACATAAAGGCTACCGCCCTGCGAAGCGTGTACGGCCGGTACGCGAGACTTTGCCAGATCACATCGTCAGGCTCGGGGGCGCTCTTGAGAATGACATTTCGAAGAACAGGGGCGAGTTGCTCCGACATGGCAGCTTCCGGCTTTCGCAAGGACGCCAATGGCCTCTCACGGAAGCCTTGGCGTTGAAAAGACTCCGCTGTGTTGATCACGCGACCGATGCAGGTCTGACCGCGGACGTTCCGGACGAAAGCGTTGCGGGTTGCTGTCGAGTCGAAGATCACGAAGGCGGCGCCCATGCATTTCCGCTTGCCAAACTCTTCGAGCGCGTCTTCCGGGAAGAAGTCGAGCTCTTCACGCAGAGCAAAGACCCGTCGAGCCGCAGTCCTGTCGTACGCCTCGACGGTGTTGTCATCCACAAGACTTTCATAGATCGTTTCGAATTGGCTGTCGGATCTGCTGCCACGTTTGTGTCTTGGGCAGCAACAAGTGCAGCAGTAGCAGCAGCATTCACTCACTTTTTCATGCCGATAGATGTATCGTCCAGGCTTGCAGCGTAGATGCCACCAGGCCACTTCGAGAGGTTCTGGAGCCATTACTGAGCCCGGGCAGCACAGGAGATTGTACGAAAGCGTGCCGTTCTCGTAAGCCTCGTCGAACGCTAGAATCCGGTTTAGTTTGTCTGACAGTATCTGTCGTCGTTGAAGCAGTTCGTGGACAGCGCGAAGGTCTCGCAGCACCGTGATCTCGTGAACTGTGCCTTGTGGGGGGATAGCAGTTCGCAGTGCTTCGAGTAAGGAGCTGTGACTCGTGTCGAGTGGCAGTCCGTGCTGGATGAAGATACTCCGAGCCCCCACAATGTGCTTTGCTCTTTTGCGCAGCGCAGACCCAACCTCGTGTTGCCTTCTCAATAGACTCAGCACCGCAAAAACGACGAGGTAGCAGTAAGCCACATGAGCCCAGTACCAATCGCTATGCAGCGGCACGTTGCTGAATGTCGTCGCTTGGTACGTATCGCCTCCTTTTTGACCACGCGCACTGCCTGGCACATAGTTCTGCACAACACACAACACAAAAGTCAACCTCTGCACCTCCCGAAAGCCGTAAATCTAACCTAACGCACCACTGGTAACATCGCAGCGAGGCTGAAAAAGCTTAAGAAGGCGAACAAATGACCGCAATCCCGGAAGAAATGCATGATAAGCGCCGCCGGGATGCCGCACGTAGAGCTAACGTAGTCGCCACTGCACGGTATGTCATAGAATTTCTTCACCCGCTCTTTCAGCGTAGTCCCCTGCAGCTCGCCGTACTTGGCAGTGAACGCATCAGGTGACATGTCGTCGTAGTTGCTGCGTTGGAAAAGAGCCTCCTGGTGGCCTCTCCAGATCGGCAGATCAACTTGTTGCACCCTGCGCCACGCGAAGAAGATCATCCCACCGGCGAAGATCAAGAGGTTGAACAGCAACTGGAACCAAATTCCCTGCCAGCCTTCCTCACCCCCTGCAGCGATCGAGACCACGGATCGGTCCGCACTAAGTCGGTAGTATTTGTCCACGTCGGTGCCACCCAGCGAGTAGTCGAGGTAGAACCTCCCGGGAACTCTCCCGAACAACGAGAACTTCTGCTTGTGCTGCTGACCGACTGTAGCATTGCTAGCAGGAGTGAACACGAGCGTCCGAGGGGCCACGAGGGAGTCCATCCGCGTGCCGTTCCCGTCTGTCAACGTCAAGTCCACGAACATTGGCGGCGCGTTCGGAGACACCCACGTGTCCACCTTGAGCTCCACGCGGCCGTCCTGCATGACCGTCGTGATACCCGACGGCACGTTCACCACACTCACATCATCTCCAGAACCCCCCACAACCAGGAAAGCTGTGACCACAACAATCCGCACTAGAAAGCGAGGCATGACCGCCATGCCCGCTCGCATTAGACAGATAGGCGACGAAAGGGGGATCCTCTGGCTGCTGAAGGGCCGTCTCGTTTAGGATATCGGAGACCGTTCGGATCTGATCTGAACATGCGGTTGTCGCTCGTCTACAACGTTTGACTTGCATTCCATGGCTTTATGCAACTAGGAGAAGGACGACCCAAGTGAAGACGACTCGAGGTGAGCGTCTAGCATCTTCGTATCGCCACCTACGCGAGCGAGACGTTCGTTCACTAGAATTTCGTAGATCTCGTGGGCCCGTTTGAGGTCGCGACCTCGACCCGATCGACTGGCGAACAGGTCGTAGAGCTCTTGTCGTAGCTGCAATAGCTGCAGGGCATGGGCAGCTCGAGTCTTGTCCATCGGAGTATCGCCGCGTTGGTCGACGTAGGCGGGTGATGGCTCGTGGTAGATGGCTTCGATGGCGGCTTCGAACGCAGCCTCTTGCGTCCTCCACTTGAGCGCAAGAGATCTCCACGCTTTGTCCTCGTTCTCCTCTCGGATAGACAGCGACCGTTGTCGTGTCCCGGTGTCTCGTGTTTGAGGCTTCTGCATGGGGGCGTAGGTTGATACACTTAGCAGACCATTGCGCAAGAGCAGCAATGCAACCGACGTGAACACGCGCAGAGGCATCAAGACGTGCAGCTTGCGTTGACGCAGCGAGTTGTGGAAAATGTTCTTGAGCTCCCGTTCAGTTGGGCCGAGTGAGAGCGGCGTGAGGGTCTCGACGAATGCGGTGTCGTCGAGCAGCTTCACCTGGCTGGAAGGCTTCGATGAAGTGTCGTCCGTGGTGCTAGAGGCTGCAAGACCGAAGAGTTCCTGCACCCAGTACGAGAAGAGGTGGAAGTGGTTCATCTCGCCGCGGTATTTGATCAGCAGCGCAAGAACCTCCTCGAAGTACACCCACTTTGGTTCTTCAGCAGTGGGAGCCCACAATTGCATCGACTTCTGTTGCTGGTGACGGACGACCGGACTTCGTGGTGCTTGCGCGTTGTACTGCTTGGAATGGAACTGGTTGAAGTTGGTCGGCCGCACCATTGCACTGGTGCGGCGAGGTGATCCAGTCGGACGTCGACAATTATTCGCGTGAAGATGCTTATCCGACTGCGCTTCATTATCTGCCTCGTGGATCGACGATACGGCTGCTGCTTGACTGTCAGGGTCCACGAAGTAGGAGGACACGATAGCCTCGAACTGATGATAGCCGTTAGACGGCAGATACTGTCGATACACGATGTTCTCCACTTCCGTGAAAAACGCATCGCTCTCGATGATGGAGTGCTCGTCCTCGACTCGGAACAACAGCTTCGCTAACTCGAGAACATGAGGCACATCGATCACCTCGCGCATCGTTACTGGATGGAACATCGGCTGACGGTGATACAACGAAGAAGCGGGTCTATCGTCGCTCGATAAGCGGCTCGCACACAGATAGCGACACACGCAGCAGAATATGAGCTCTTCTTCTGACCGTTCATTCGCCATGAACTCTTGAAAGCGCTTCACATCAGGGTCGATGTCTGCCAAGTCGCTGATACTCTCATGAAGACTGGCCACTGCCGCGTCGATTAACTGCGGCAGTCCCAGTCTACACCGGAAATGCTCTCGCGTGACCTGGTCGATACTGAACTTGACTGGCATCGTCTGCTCACCGGGTTGGTCTGCAGCGACAGCTCTCGAGAAAAGCTGGGATCTTTGTTGCCGCCACTCGATGAATGACAACGTGAGATGGCAGCGTGAAGTGATGATGTCTGTAAGACGACGGGGAGGCAGCTCCTTCAGTTTACCAACGATCGTATCGTAGATGTCCGAGATAAACTGCTTCAATGACACCAATCTCTTCCGTTGCTCTCGTGACGCGAGTGCATGCGCCAACAGAGACTCCGAGTCGGTCATATCTTCTCTAGAGGCAGGATAATACATTGCAGAGCTCCACAAACTGTCGTCCAGATGCAACTCTGCGTAGTTCTGCAGTCGCATCGCATCGCGTTCTCCAAACGGAATGCTCATTGAGTTGTCATCGAAATCGTCGAAATCGTTCCCATCCGGCCGAGACTCGCTGTCCGTTTGCTGAGCTGTGTCGACGTCATTTCTGTCGTCTGGAGTCTGCTGGTCCAGGTCATCCAACAAATTCATCTGAGCAGCATCATCACTGTTCAAATCGGCACTGCTGTCGTCTGGTGTCAGCTCTTCGTCGTCACCTACCGGCTTCTCCTCCGGAACGGTGCCTAAAACAACGTGAAGGGAGCCTACCAAAGCTTGGGCTTCTTGCATCGTTTGCTGGAAAAGTTCGACATCTTCTTCGTCAAATGCCTCGGATGGCGAGGCACTGGCTGGGCGAGGAGGCCACGCAGGGTCATCATCAGGCGAAGTAGCTCCTTCACTAGTAATCACATCGCTCTCGTCCTTCACGCTTCTCGCTTCACCACGTTGAAACAGAGCGATGACAGACGCCAACTCCCGGAACGTCGTCAATAGTCGAACGAGAGCTTGTCTTGGATTTGGTGTGCTCTGCTCGGCAGGCTCTTCGTTCTCCGAGTCTTTGTTTGCACTGTCGACGAGATTTTCATTCGAGACGGGAGCAATCACCACTGCAGCCGGCGTGTTATCATCGATGGGCACGGGCGCCGCTAGTGTTAGATCACTGTCACTACCCACTTTGAGAGTCGACACAGCTGAGAGTTTGAGCTTGGCGCTGCGTCGCCGATTCAGCAAGTACGCACGAACATTGGCTTGCATCAACTCAACTGCTGCATTTTCTTCTCGTCGTCGCAAAATTGTTCGCATGACGGCACGCCGGTGCAGTGCTAGCTGGCGGTCGCGGAAGCCTCGATATGATCGTTGAATGTCCATTGCTGCTGCCTGTTTTTCTACGCGAAGAGTGACACGAGTTTGCTCCTTTCGCGCTTGGTACTTCTGGAACGCGACTTGCAATCGCGTGGCTGCGAGATGAAGTTCTTTGGTCGAGTCCCGCTTTGAACTCAAGGAGTGTCTGCTGACCGACGACGCATCTCGTTGTCGTCTCCATTCGGCTTCCTCGTCGTCGATGTTGCTGTCGCTATCTACGTCACTCTTCTCTAAATTTTCCTCAAGTTCTTGTCTTCTTCCTCGTTTTCGCAACCTGAACGCCTCCTGTGCCGCAGCTACAGGCGGACCATCCTTCATCTGTCGTTCAAGCTCTTCTACGTGTTGCTCAAGCATCTTGTTCTCTTCAAGTGCACGCTCATATTTCTCGGACAGATCGGTCAATTGATCGTGCTGCTGGTTGTTCTTCGCATCCAAAACCTTCACTTGGTTGAGCAGCCGTGCTACTGCAGCGTCGTACCGTTCGCGGATCTCGTGAAGCAGCTCGCTCTGCTCTTTGCAGATGCATTTGATCTGTCGGGCCACCTCGTGGAAACAATACGAGTAGATTTGAGTCTCTTGGCTAGTGTACTCAACCATCAGTCGTCTCCTCTCAGCCAGCACAGCGGTGTCAGTCTCCGTCTCGGGGCCACCACCTCCACTTTTTTCCTCAAACTGTGGCATGGTAGCGCGCATCTTGTCTAGTGTTTGGCGGAGATACAACACTTGCTGACGATTGTTTGGTGTCAACGCAGGGAACACGACGGTCTCCCATTGTCCCTGCGCATTGAGGGTCGACTTGTACTGGTTCGGCGGGTAGTTAAGGGGTAGCAACACCGAGTTGGTCTCCACAACGAAGAAGTCGCGCGGGATCATGGAGATCTCGGTCACGTCACGTTGCCGAGGAGACAACCCACGCGAATATTCTCCATCATGTTCATTCGTTCGACTGCTTCGAGGTATTGGTACATGAATGGATGCTCGCGGAGAGGGTCGGATGATTTTGACGGAGCTGCGCTTTCTCGCACTGTTGCTGCCAGTTGAATCACCTCCATCCACCCGCTTCCTAGAGAAAAACCCACCAGCTTTGCTGTCGGCCAAATTCAACGGAGGCAACATAGTACAATTGCAGAATGAACCGCACCAGCAAAAATACATGCAACACTAGGAACTAAAATTGCAAGTACTTACAGTTAGTTATCTGCTGTAGGATGCGGTAGATAGTGCGTTCATGTAAAATATTTACATTTGATGCGCTGGAATATCGTTGGGCTCGTCGTCTTCTAGCGGATGTGCCGGCATCGTGATGAATAGTTGGTTCATTTTACGCTGGAAACGCCGGGCGTACGGCTTCGGCGGGATTGCAGAAACCCCTTTGCGGGACTTTCGCAGGACACGCACCTTGTAGGCACGCTCTAATCGCTTTGACACAGTCCACTCCTGTAGAATGTCCACCAGGCCGAAATAGTACTTGCTCGGACCGGAGACTTGGTGTGCGTGATATGCGTGGCTCTGTGGGTATACCCCCCCCGCCCGCTCGCTTGGACCTGAGCCCTGCGACACATCGGACAAGCGACCTCCGAAGGAGACCTCGGAGGATTCGGAGGGTCTTGTGCCTTCCGACAAGACGTCATCTTCACTGGGCGAACGAAGAGTTCCGACCAGAGCAGGAAGGAACTCGACGTCGGTCTTCAGCTCATGTGTATCAGCACAGAACGCCGTAAGCTCCACGGATATGCGGCGTGAAATTCCTCGCTTGTATTCGGTAGTGATGGTGAAGTGCGAGTAGTGTGTGCCGATAAGAAGACTGTAGTCCATGATGCCGGCACTGGCGAGGAAGTTGCTGTCACGCGTTAGCTGCTTGACGAGTTTCGACGCTGTTTCCGTATCCAACTTCAGTCTTTTCTTCAGATCGTTGTCTCGTAGAGTGATGTCGGGGTAGTGCTCTTCACCCGGCAAAAAACACGGTTCCCCTGGTGCACCACCAAACGTGAAGAACCGGTTACATTTCGAGCAGCGGTACTTCTCGCCTAGGACACACGCGGGGGCATTCCGGTCTTCCCAGGAGCCCTTGATGTCATACCTGCGATGGATCACGTCCGTTGTGCTCAAGAAGTTACCCATCACGATGAAGTAGAAAATCTGGCCGTACATCTTCATGGCGTGGAACCCAAAAAACCGAGGCAATAGCGTCCCAGGATTCCACTTGAGATAGCGCAAGTAGCTGGGCAGCAACCGCAGTAGCACGTCCTTTTCCTTCGAAGTCGTGCTTTTCACAAGGTACTTGCGGTCGCACGTGTTGAAGACGAAGGCACCACTTCGACCTTCGCTGATACGCTCGTTTATCGTCGAACGAAACGCGAAGATGTACTCGGAGTCATTGATGCCGTACAGCTGACGAATCGAAGCAAACACTCGAGGCTGGAAATCGTAGAACTGCATCTCCGTCAGGGCCACGGGCATGAAGGTGAAGCGCATGTTGCTCGGGTTGTCACGCGGCACCTCCACAACTCGAACAGTCGAGCTTCTCATCTCGCGCAGAATCGGCAGTGATCTTGGGGGGATCGTCATTGATCCCACGTCATAGCTAGACGAAGACACTAGCTGTCGAATTCGACGCTGAGGAGATCGTTGCCAGTCCAACTGGAACGTGTGGTTGTTGCCGTTTTCGCGTCGCATACGATGGTGGTGTTGGATAGACTCAATGATGCCATTTGTTGCCATGTGAATCATCTGCTTCCGCAACGCCACATTGAGCTGAGGATTCATCAGTTTTTCTTCGTGTTTGTGCGAGTCGTCGTGTTTACTGTCGCTTGCGTCAGTGCATTCCGAGCTCACAGCACCAGGAGAGAATGATCTGCGCATCGATACTCCATTCCCACACGGAGACTGAAGCGCGGAAGCTGCTGAATCCTCGTAATAAATTGAAGGGAAGTATGGTGCATTGACCACAATCCACACAATAATGTTGACACAACCCCGAGAAGCGTGCATGAAGGCACTGAGGTCGATCAACTCCTTGAACAGCGATCTCCCCAGCACACTCTTAACCGTCACGGTGTTTGTCATCGCAAAGAGACAGATCATCAGGAACGACCACGAAATAAAGACCGCACACGTCAACATTCCGTTAGACAGCACGCGGCGTCGCACTTCAAACGTCTCCTCCAGCCCACGCCGCAAACGAGTCCGAACGTACGCCATGCACGCCAAGCCGAAGAGCAGATAAACCACGACGCACACGTGGTACAAGATCCACTGGTGCCAGAAGAACCCCGGCATGTCCGTATTGTGGTGGAACCAGATAAACCGCTGATCTCCCTCGCTTTCTGCCTTCAAGCAGTCCGGACTCGTGTCATTCTTATCAACACACTCCACCTCCGCGTCGCCCAGGAACCACAGCACAAGTCCGCACACAATCCCACTGAGCACCGAGTAGAACCAATACACTCGAAAGTTGTGCGCGTACGACGTGAAGGGATTCGTGATGGACTGCACCATGTCGATCGGGATGGCGAAGAACCAGAACTCCCCGGCAATGAGCAGCGCCTGCGTGATCGCCGCGATGCGGAACGGCAGCACGACCGAGTCCGCCGAGAACTCCGTGACGCAGTACTCCGCCACGTAGATCACGGCCAGCAGTAAGTCCACCAGACTTTTGCTGAAGATCAGCGGGTTCGGGTGTGCTCGGACTGCAGGACTCGTGAGGAACGACACGATGATGACGAGCGTGAAGGCGCCCGACGCGATGGCCCCGAGGAACAAATACTCGTCGGCGCTGTAGCTGCCCACCAGGGCGATGGTGGAGCAGGCCACGCCCACGAGCACCAGCAGCCCGGCGATTGCAACGACGAGACCGGAGCACGGCCCCGTGACCAGAGCCCGGAAGCAGCTGCACATGGCCAGCAGTCCCGCTCGATGGCGAGCGCGTCTGCGTTGCCTGTCGACCCGCGACTT
>JAHQIV010000673.1:0-17813 GCA_030463285.1 Phytophthora europaea
CATGATGATGCGGTATGCCAAGGTGCTGCCCGACGGGACGTTCGTGAAGCCCAAGAGCGACAAGCTGGTGTACCTGACTATGGTACAGGTTCGGGCGTACATGATCAAGACACTGGGGATTCAGATGGGGGCGGCTAGCACAATATGCACTCGATTCAGTGCAGCTCGTATTCAGGGGCGTACACCGGACAACAAGGGCGAGTTCCAGGTGCTAGACTATCAGAACCAGCAGCACAAACTGTTCCCACTCATTGCCATCTCGTACGCCGCGCATTTTGCCGGCACGTCTCTTGTGGAGATGCACGACTCCGCGCTCGATGTGATCAAGCGCGGTGGGTCTTCCTTCGGAGCCAAATTGGCTGAACTTCACGCCGTGTCTTCCGGTCTTAAGGCCTGGCTAGCAGAGAGAGTGAGCGACGGCATCGAGACGTGCCGTCGTTTGTGTGGAGGTCACGGCTTCACTCAGTCGAGCAACTTGGCCCACTTGTTCGCCGAAATTGTCGGCGCAAACACGTACGAAGGCACTTTCGACGTGCTGGTGCAGCAGCACGCACGCTATCTGCTGAAGGCACTTGCTTCGCTCCCAGCTAACGAGGAGTCCACCAAGTTTCTCAACCAGGCCAAGCAGTACAGCGATACCAAGCTGCGCTGCAAGGCTCAGACCTCCGAGGACTTTGGCAATCTGGACCTGCTGCTGGAAGCCTTCCAAACTCGAGCAGCACGCATCATACTCACGCTGGCTAGCCAGATGAAGGCCACCAAAAGTGACGGCAATGCCTGCATGGTGCTGATGACTCGTGCCTCGACAGCTCATGCGGAGCTCATTCTACTGGAAGCGTTCATCCGTGGCGTGAAGAGCCTGCCCTCTGGACCTGAGAAGCTCTCGATGACTCATCTGTGCTCTCTCTTCGGTGCCTGGCTCATTACCAACTCGCTGGGAGACTTCCGTCAGTACGACTACCTCTCCTCTGGCCAGGTCGACCTTGTTCGCGAACAGATCGTGCGTCTATTGCCGGTCATCCGCACGAACTGCGTGCTCTTGACGGATGCGTGGGACTTCAGTGATTTCGAGCTCAATTCCACTATCGGTCGTTATGATGGCGACATCTACCGCGCGTTGGTGAAACGCGCTGCGGACGAGCCGCTAAACAAGACGCAGGTTCCTGAGGGCTACGAGAAGTACTTGAAGCCGCTGATCCAGTCCGATCTGTAGGTGCTGAGCAAAATTCTTGACAGAACGCGGATCATTACGCGGAAAACGTTAAATTCTTAATGCGCAACATATCAAGCTCCTAGCCTATTCACCAAGCGTAGTTTGCGAACAACATGTGGCCAATTGCCCACCCATTGAAGAACGGTTTTGCTCTCGGCTTTTGGTCTTCCATTCCCGCTCCGGAAGCGACAATGAACGGCATGATGTGGTCGGCTGTCGGGTGGACCAGTCCCGACCCACTGCCAGTTCGTGATCTGCTTCGCCCGCTCATTCACGCTGAGCTTCGACTGCGAGGTCAGCGTCTTGTCGAGCCAGCTTTGGAATGCTTGAGCACCGATTATCAGCGTGGGGCTCATACCGCTGGCATGGTGCGTCGACTGACCTGAGCAAATGATCATCGTGTCCTCGCCCCGGCAAGGCCCCAGCGCCTTGCCAAGGTCGAAGTTGGCAAGTACGAGTTGATCGACATGGTGACGATCGGGATGTCGGCTTGCGGACGAAGCAACGACATCGGAACGAAGACACCGTGATTGAATCCGCGGTTCATCAGTTTCGCCTTGATCTCCTTCTTCTCGAGCTGCTCCTTCACCCTCTGAGCAAAAGCAGAGACTCCCTTGGCAGGGTAGTCAATGTTGTAGGCGACGTAAAGTGCGGCAGATCCGCTTGGGCAGGTTCTCGTCTTGTGGGTAGAGTTTCTCGAAAAATGTGGACTGCAACTTCGCGGCAGGGCGTCCTTGTTCATGCCGATGAGAGAGGCCACAGCGGACCAGGACTGTGCGAAACGACGACAGCGGGGTGGCGGAATGCGGGCATTGTTGGAAATGGCTCAAAATGAATAATGAATGGGCTTATTTAGGATTTGTTGCTTTGCTGCGCCATCATTGTGTATTGTATGGCTTCGAAGCTTATCCCAAGGACATATCCCGCGGACATCGACGAGTGACGTGACCTGAATACATGTATACGAGCGAGCATATCGCGCATAGTGTATCTGACGAATGAAGAAATATGTTTCGTTGGTGATGATCCTAAATACCTTCTAACTCAAATGTTCAAGTGTATTCACGAGATCGCACCATCTTGATATTTTTAGGTCCTACAGTGAATAGATCTGATTTTTTATAAGGTTTAGATCGTGGCGTCCAGATTTGAATCCAAGTAGAGGGATTTGCTGACAAATACGTTCGATCACATCACGATCTTTGCTCGGAGTTTCGAAGTGCCTTATCGAGGGCTCCATAATTTACATGTATTATTATACTCATAGATATTGTCAGATCGAGAATCCAGATTATATTATATGTGTATCGCGACAAATTAGCTCATGATCCTTGGCATTGGGAACCCGGACCCCAGGGGTCCGGGGGATCGCAGTTCTCGAGAGGGGCAGTGAAAGAGAAATGTGGATAAATATGGGTTAGCCCTCGTAAGAAAGTGTGTTGCCTATATTGAAATAGTTGACCTTTCGCAAGCATATCCAGCTTGCCGCTGTAAATATCGTACGTGAACTGATTGGTCAGATCCATGTACTCGTCGAAGTCCGTGGGCTGGTTCCTAACCCAGATGTCGAAAGCGATAAGTATGAACCAAATGGAGGGAGTGCACTGCGACGACAATGACTGTACGATCGAGAACATGTGGTGGGATTATGTCTGTGAGGACGCCTTGAGCATCACGGGTGGCAACGCCTCCAGCGTGTCAAGGATTCTTGGTGGTGGAGCCCGCTACGCGTCGATGGATTCTTCGCGCAAGACGTCGGCAAGTGGGTGACTCGTATAAGAACAACCCCGCTCAGCGGTTCCTGGACATGCGCAACGTGTATAGAGGCCATCAAGGCCCAGCGCATGGACCCGAACGTGAGTATCGTGATGATGACGAAAACTACGGCGACGAGGTTATCCTGCACAACATCTTCGTGAAGCCAGGCGCGGAGAATTACACCGAGTGCGGTTGATTGCGCGGTGTACAGAAGGGCGACAAACCTCTCATCCTGGGCAACGGGCCGAAGAAACCCGTGTGCCACTACGTAACAAGCGATATTCATCTCGTCAACAGCGAGGACAGCCAGCAACAGCGACAGGAGCAAACGTCTAGAACGGTGCGTCCTGCCAAGGGAGTCAAATAAGCTGCTTGAGTAATGGGGAGGCAGCTAGAAGTAAGAGAAGTAAGCTTAGCTGCCGTTCAACAAGTCTCACTTCAACTTGAGTCAAAAATGATATGGCTACGCTGTATCTTGAAAGGACACCATGACCTCCGCTAACTGTTAGTTGCCACGATGGACAGTTGCAGGCGGCGCTACGAGCCATCGAGACTGGGCGTGCGCGTTTATATCGGGCGTCAAGGGTGCCGAGAAACACGACGGCTGCGAAGAGAACTCAACGTCATGCTAACTTCAAAAGCGTCAGCTCTTGGCCTTCCGAATCACGTATCGCTCGAATCAGGCAGTGAAGCTGCAGATGGCGTGGCGCCGCTTTCTCCGACATCGTGCTATAAAGCATCGCAAAGCGCGACAGGCTAAAGTGAAGAATTTGAGTGTCACACGCGTATTGTGGCGCACTTGTGCAGTAAACTACCGACCCCCAGGCACTTTAATGTGTTCATGGACAACTATTTCACCTCTATCCCGTTGCTTGAGCATTTGCCACGCCTAGGAATTGGTGCTTGTGGGACTGTGAAGTCTAACTCGGCTAAATACCCGCCGGAAATGAGATTTCACAATGATAAAACGCAAAGCCACCCGTGGAACACAATTAAAAGCAAAGCTGTCGGCAGCGTATTGGTCATATTCTGGATGGATAATGGGCCTGTTCAACTACTTTCCACTATTCATCACGCGAATGGCCCTCAATGGCTCGTTGAGCGCGAGCAAAGCGCCCTAGAATTACCTCTACAAAAGGAGCCAGCGTTCGCCTTCAATTTGGAGACTCCGTGCGCAAGGTATTTTTGATACCACGCTGCATTGATGACTACAACCACTTCATGAACAACAGTGTTGACATCGCAGACCAATACCGAGCATACTACGCTACCCAGCTCATCTCGTACAGGACGTGGATGCCAATATTTTATTGGCTTTTGGACACCACCATTATTAATGCCTTTCTCTATCACCAAAACGTATGCGCTCGAGCTGGTCGAGTAGCGCACGCACACCGAGCATTTCGACGCGAGTTATCGTGGTCCCTTATCACGGCCAGTCCGAAGAAGCCGACACTTGTGCCTGGAGCATTGCACCTGCCTATTTTTCAAGCTCGACGACTCTTGTGTGAGCTGTGTAGATGCAAAGGTGAAAAGCGACAGACAACGGTAGTCTGTGGGGCATGTAATATGCCGTTTTGCTTGTCTTCGCGTCGAAATTGCTTCACCGAAAGCACACGTGTGACGGAGCAAGTTGAAGGAAAGTCATCCCTCCCGAGCTTGTCCAATTTCTGAATCTCACATGGCTGCAACAGCGACAGGTACTTTTTAATATACAAATTTGTATTGGATCATAGACCCTATTCATCCGGGCACGAAGAGATAGTCCGTATTTGAAGACGTTCCTCGGACGTTGTAGGTTGGACAATAGTGGAAATTATGGTTCAATCGCCGCAGGATTCGCTGAGGGATTGCCCCAACTGAATCTGGAGGAAATGATGCTTCGAGGAAAGATTGCGGGAGAAGTCAAGCGTCATCACAGCGTGATCAGATGTGATTACTCAGCGGGCGCGAGACTTCGTCGCAATGCCCGTTTGGTTCGATCCGTAATATTCAACTCATCCACCAGTTGAGTGATTTGGTCGATGACAGCTTGCTCGGCTTCGTCCAGGTCCTCATCTTCGTCGTCATTTTCACCAGGTGCCTCATCTTCGTCGTCATTTTCATCAGGTGCCTCATCCACGTCGTCATCCATAGCAGCAATCTGAGCAGCAGCAGCGGCAACAGCAGCAGTCGCAGCTGCAGTGTTGTCTGTGGACTGTGTCAGCAAGTGAGCCAGAATGACAACATAATTCCCAGCAGTATCAGCCACTTTTCGCCACAGTGCCGAGCGTTGGGGCGGATTGTCCTTGGCAGCGAGAGCGTAATCGTATGCGGTGAGCAGGCGTAGCTCAGCTTCCTCCGTGTTTATTTTGATTTCAGCGAGATCATCTCCTCCGATCTCCATCCAACGCCTGTAGACATGGAAGCCTCCGGGACCGAATCCTGGAATAGGGAGCGTACAGACGAGCTTTGCCTGGAAAGTTGCCGCCACCGCCGCTGCTGCCACCATAGTCCGCCAGAATGCGCTTCCGCAGGCCACTGGAGCGGAGCCTTCCCAGCGTAGATAACAACTCTGTCTGTGCGTCCGATAACATGATCGTCCGGCAGCTGCAGGGAAATTTCGTAAATGCCGGATTTGTACGGAAGCTCCTTCATGTTTGCACCGCGCTGCCAGTACTCGTATTTCCTAAACCAGCCGTTCGGGCTGGGCGCGCTGGTCAATACCTTCTTCCAAGGGCCGAATCCCGCTGCTGGCATTCCCGGTCCAAAATCGCCTCCAACCATGGTAGCCGTTGTGTTAGCCTCGTCATCGGTGACAAATTCTCGCTTCTTCCAGTGCTGGTGATTCAAGATCGTCGTCTGACCGATGGTCGGGAGAGCAGCCACCGAGGGCCTGGCGAGGAGGAGCAAACGAACGCGGTGTGAAGAATGTCGGCGAGAGGAGGAAGTACGGTCGAGAATCCTCAAGGGAGGGAGCTGCACAACAGGAGGCACGAATAGCAAAATCAGCTTTTTCTCCCCTTGCACCACATGAAGAACAAGACGTATGGGGATCAAAGGCAACGTGCATTTAGAGATCGTGAGCCCCAGTGGGTGGAGCGGTGGGTCAGCGTTTTCTGGGAAGGCGGAATGACTTGGAGGCAGGAAGTTTCCAATGAAGCATTCTGGCTGTCCAAACTTGCTTCTGGGAGATTCACGCGCTGGTGAGGGACCGAGGACGACACAGCAGCAAGCTGAAGGGTGACGCATGCCACTAACGGTCGAAAAGGCACTTGAAGCGGAAGGACGCATCGCCCAAATGTTCAGTGCACTTGATCCAGAATCTTCCTTCATGCCAGAGTTATGGATTCCCTGGCTTCAATTGTTCCAGCTCGGCCTTTAGAAACGGCACGCTTGAACTGGTGCGTGTGTTCACCGCACATAGTCGTATAGACGGTGTGACGGTATCGAGGTCGGCGCGTTGAGGTATCCCACAGTATCATTCATATCCGACAGACATACTTCAAAGCCCGGGTATGTTGTGAAACCTGGTACAGTAATAGTATGCAAAACTATGGCTCTGTCCGCCGAGACTGGCGGACAACAGCTGAGCAGACAAGGACAAGGAGAAGCGACGACAGCAGCAGCGGACGACAGCGAGGACCAAGAGTCAAGACGCGCAGGACAGGGCAAGGTGCAGCGGCAGCAGGACGACATGGGCTACGACGGGCCAGTCGGTAGCGGGTCGACCCGCCGGAAGATCGCCCACCTGGCTGGCAGAAGATCGGGTGCCTCGAAAGGCCGCGGACGAGAGATAACCAAGGTGGTCAAGAGACGAATACGACAGACGAAGGGCGAGACGACATCAAGGCTTTAATGGACGGCCAGGAGCCACCGCCGAGAGTCGCCGGGTTGAACCCACGGCGGTGAGCGTGCATGTGTAGGATAGGGAAGGCCGACAGTTCGCTATTTGCCGTGAGGTACTGAGGCGAGCTACCAGAGAGCAGCTAGCGCGCCGCGAGGTGGCGATAGCTAAGGAAATACAAGGCATTGAGCTTGCAGCTAGAGCGTAGGAAGGAAGCAGGCAGCAGCGTAAGTGTTAGGCGAAGCTAGAACGGCGGCCGGAGTGTGTGAGGATACGGGTAGATTAGCCTCGTTGGTTGAGTGGAGTATCTGCGGCCTACCCCTCAGGTTGCTTGGCAGTCTAAGAGAGGTATCGAAGCCCCCGCGTAGATTAGCCCCGCCGGCGGAGCGGCCAGAGCGACCAGAGACAGATCTCCGGGCCTCCGTTCGCACCTAAGCGGCCACGCGGAAATTGGAAGTCGACTGCTGCGTTGTATTTCATATTAGGCTAGGCTATATAGTGGCAGCCGGCGGACATTGCCACCGGGTACCTGTCTTGTAGCTCGGGACAGGCTTGGCACGGTACGGGGTGTGTAAGCTGAGCCGAGCACGACTGTTACTCTACTGTAGTATAAAAAAATGATAGTTTGTGTAGGGAATTTCCATCACTTAGTTAGGAATGTGAAATGCGGTGTCGATTCCTAGTACTACAGTACTTAGGCCCGTTCTCAAGTTCCCGCTCCCAATCTCCCGGGAGGAAAAAAACTATACACCTCTGTCAATCTACTTCGCTTCGGTATGCATTTTTTGGAGCTCTCGTTCTACAGAACTACGCTGGTTTAAGATGAAAAAATTGCATATCCCGATAGCTCTTGTGCAAAGAAATCAAAAGAAGCTCACAAGGCGTGAGTTCATGAAGAAATGAAGTAGCTTTGCTTGATCTCTCAGCTCCCGGTGACGCGAAAATTGCTTGGGAGCGGGAAATTTTGCATCCCAAGCAAATCCTTGTTCGCACCCTCTAAGCCAATGAAAGCTGTCTATTTTGCTCTCCCGGGAACTTAAGAACGGCCCTTAGAAGTACTTAAGTACATAATTACAGACGGCTGAAAAGCTCACGATGCCACCTTTGAGTCTCGAATTTGGAACTGCGTTACATGGAGTCCTTATGTTTCCCGATCGCAGCAAAACCAAGCTCGCCTTCCATCGGCCAGGCAAACTTTGTCATTGAAATACTTGAGCACGCATTACCTGTTATGGGCTATTGAGCACACCGATTCTACCTATACTGAATACCCCAAGCATAGTTGGCGAACGACATGTGGCCAATCGCCCAGCCACCGAAGAACGCCTTTGCTCCCGGTTCCTTGTCTTCCATTCCCGCTCCGGCAGCGACAACGAACGGCATGAAGTGATCGGGCGTCGGGTGCGCGAACCGAGCAGCCGGCTCATCCTGCCAATGCAGAATTTCCTCCGTGCGCTCTTTCAAAGTGAGCTTGGACTCCGACGACAGCGTTTCGTCAAGCCAGCTTTGGAATGCTCGCGCACCCTCGATCAGAACAGGACTGCGACTCTGGAGAGCATGGAGATTGTGTGTCGACTGTCCAGAGCAGAGAATGAGCGTGTCTTCGTCTCGGAAAGGTGCAAGGGCCTTGCCAAAGTTGAAGTGGGCCTTGTTACCCAAGTACGAGTTGATCGACATGGTGACGATGGGAATGTCGGCTTGTGGACGGATCAACGACATCGGAACGAAGACACCGTGATCGAATCCGCGGTTCACCAGTTTCACCTTGATCTCCTTCTTCTCGAGCTGCTCCTTCACCTTCTGAGCAAACGCAGGGTCTCCCTTAGCAGGGTAGTCAATGTCGTAGGCCTCGTGGTCGAATCCGTAGTAGTCGAAGATCATGTCGGGCGCGGCGGCGTTGGAAATCTCGAAACCTCTTCCGTTCGACTCAAAGTGCGCCGACACGAAGAGGATCCGCTTGGGCAGGTTCTCGTCGTTCGGGTAGAGTTTCTCGAAAAGCGTGGACAGCAACTTCGCGGCAGGGGCGTCCTTGTTCATTTCGTCGTTAAAGCCCGACGAGAGGAGCCAAAGCGGACCTGGACCATGCGAAACGACGACAGCGGGGTGGCGGAATGGGGGCATCGTTGGGGTTTCTGGGACTCGGTCAAGTTGCGTAGTTGGAAGCAAATTGCTAACTGGGGTCAGCATGAGTCGGCTGGGATTTCGTGTCGGTAGAACCGACACGGCGGGGGGGTCTGTACCGACTCGGTACATGTACATCGCTGCGACGACGGAAATAAATGGGGCGATCTGTGAACTGTTCACGTAATAGTGATTGGCGCGATACGCAATCGGAGAGTGTTAAGACTGCTAATCGGTCAAAAGTGACAAATTCATCCTTCCAGGATGGATGAGTTGTGTCACCATTATGCATTAGTTTTGTCCTCGTCACGCATGTCTTTCGTCATTCGACGGTACTATTATAAGCGCGCTCCTACAAATACTGTAGGCCGGAGAGATGTGTATAGACCATTGTTCCGATGAAATCGTTCTGTGGTATTTTTCTTGGCACGTGTGTCGTTCACGATGATCAAATGCCACAACATTTTTCTGCTTGAACACACTCGGCGGCGATGGCGATGGAATCATTACGTAGATCGTTTCGCGAGCGAGATAGCTGTCTCATCACGATTGCCGACACTGCTTTGGTGTCCAAGGGGTGTCTCGCGCTTGATGGACTCATCTCCGTCCGATTCGTCCCCGGTGCTCTCCTCGTCGCATGAAGCCTCTTCTTCGCTAAAAACCTCGACCGCACTGGGAAGGGTAGTCGTCTCCGCTGCAAGATCAGCCACGTGGTGGCGCGCCATCTTCTCAATAGTTGCCACGAAAAAGAGCAAGCCCGGGTCTGGCGACGTGAAGGCTGCATCCAGTTCCCTATGGAACTGCTCGAGTGGGCTGCTTGTACGTGCGATGATGCTGTTGCTTAGCCCGTGAAGATTCCACAAGGCGGGCGGGAACTGCGTGATCCAAATGCGTCTGAAGTAGACCCAGAACGATCGCCATTGCTCCTGCGCGTACGGCACCCCAGCTCCAGCGCACTTGGCCTTGATCTGCTGCTTCACCCACGCAATCCCAGCAGTGGCAACTCTATCCGGCGGAATCGACACCAACATGTCGAGCACACCTTTTTGCATCGCGATGTTGGCGGCCTCCTCCGAGATCTCCAGTCGCTCCACTCGACTCCGACAAGCTTTCTTAAAGAGATACACAGCTCCTTTCACGACGGCGTTCGGGAATTCCGCTTGCAGTGCGCTCATCAAGTCGCCGTCAAAGTCACACACGACCTCATCAGGCTTGAGTTTTCGTCGTGTACTCCCAACGATGAAGCTGAGCGCGTTCCGGTAAGCACGAACTGTCCGTAGCGTGCACAGCACATAGAACACCGGGACGAAGAACCCGGACGGTTTGTCGTACACTACCAGAGCCAGGCACTGCCCGAATCCAGGAGGCAGGTGACGGCACGAGGTGTCCACGTAGATCGTCGAGCCTGCGTGTTTCAGCAGCTCGACTAGGTGGGGGTGCGCCCATCCGATGACTCGGTTCGGGGTGTTGTCGGGTCCGTATCCGCTCATGCAGTTGAACTGGAAAAAGTTCAAGGTCGAATTGCGTACGAACAACAGGGGAGGGCTTTCGATCCGAGCCAAGTCGTTAGGATCGATCTGACCCGGTCCAGCCCGAGCCACTCGGTTAACAGGTGGAGGTTGAAATGCTCCTTGAGTTTGGACCATGTACGGGTGACCCGTGGTCACAGTTTCAGGGGTCACGGAATTGGTCGGGTCCGACATTTCCGACGCAATATGATCTCCACGTTCGCAGGTGTGGTCGGTGAAGTTGGTGAACGTCTTGGTGCGCGTGATCAGGTCCACCTTCCCCTTGCAGCCAGCGGATCGGTAGTAGCTGCATCGGTACGAAGTCTTGCGTGCGGACGTTGTGGCCCTCGTGTACTGGTAGCCCTCCAGGTAGATCGTGGTCGTGAACCGACTGTCCTGCACCGCGGCGGATTGATCCACCACCTTCCGAGCGTTCATGCTGGCGAGAGAAGAGAAGAAAAAAAATAATCCCGGCTCTGGTCGGGGGATCGAGAAACCCAAAGTAACGACCACCACCCAGACCAAAACGAGACCCGATCAGGCGATTGGTCAAAAGAGCCTGCTGGTTTACATGGTCATTGGCGAAAATGTGCTATCAAAGATACATTTTACGAGAGATCATTAAATGATCTCCTAAATCTTAGAAGTATATTTTTCGGATATTCCCCCAAGTTTTAGGATTCCTCAACATGAGGCTGATCAGGCGTCACACGCCTCCGAGCTGCCAGTGGCGAACACCTGCACCCAGTAGTGTTTGCTGTATGTGTTGGCGTTGTACGTGTAGGCCGATCCCACCATCGTAAACTTGCCCAGAACGATCTCTCGGCTCGCACTTCTCATCCACCAGTCCACCATATCGTCCGCATTGGCATTGCCAGCCCCGATATTCTCGCGCACGCTCTGCCACTTGTAGCCGGCATCGGTGACTCGCGTCTCGGGAGTCGAATCATCGGTTCCGGTGTCGGACACGTAGTCGGTCTTGGACTGGTCCTGGACGTGGCGCTCGGCAGCAGCCTGCAGCTTCTTGTTCGAGCACACTGGTGTCAGTCCGTGAGCTGCGCGCTCCTTGTTGACTCGGGCTAGCAGGGCAGTAGAGAACTGGTTCTCCTGCGCCATAGCACTCGAGTCGCGTTGGTCCTGACGAAGGTTGGCGGCGTCGGATATACCAGCGATGACGAGTAGGAGAACGATCGAAGTCTGCGCGAGAGCCACCATTGGGCGAGTAGAGTCTACTTTTAGCAGTGGTCGAGTGTGATAGCGAATTGGAGAATGCGTTGGGTGTGACAGTGAACGGAGTGTGCGGATCCGATGCGAGAGGCAAAGCAGGTGGGGTTTGAAGAGCTACTGCGAGCCATTACAGACCCACGCGACGAGCACTTGCCCCCCCCCCCCCCCCGATGGTGGAACGGTGTCTTATCTGTACTCAGCAAGGCTGGTGGAGCACGCTCTATCCTAATATGCATAGGGCGGCCCTATGCTGTCAGTTATTATAGTGGCCCACTAATAGTAGGATACCGTAGATACTTGTTCATATGGTGATCACTGTAAGATCATGGGGTCCGAGCGCAGAACGGATCGGCTCCGCTTACGATAAAGTGCCCATTGTAAGCAGGATAGAATGTATTTGTACATGTATTGGTTGATGGTGGCGAGGCGAGGAGCCGAAGAACAACCTTGTCAGATGGATCCAAAGCACAATCGGCAAGGCAACTATGTACAGAGCTCATTTTTTTAATTCGACCGAGGTCTTCTGTAGCTATAAGGCGTATGCGATACATGTAGCACGAAGTGGTAGAGCGACGAAAAAGGTCGGAGGATCTCTCTCTAGTAGAGAGTCTCTACAGGTGTTCGTTCTTCTCTAACAAAGCGAACCCACTCTAAAAGGCGAACCCAATTGCGAGCACGGACCATGCGTCCCAATTGCTTCCTAGACCTCGAACACATGCATGCAAAGTAGAATTGCAAACGCTGCCACGTTTCGCTGGTCACCAATGTCGACGTCAAACGCCCATGTTGAAGTCGCCGCTTGGATGACGTCAAACGAATCATTGAAAAGCTAGGAGAGTCCCAAACCTGATAACCCCTTTTTAACTCTATATATTCATTGGCTGCTAACACATTTGTTATATGCACTCATCACGAATCTTTTCTCCTCTTGTATTCCTTATCAACTCATATATTTCAGCAGCACATTCTATCCATCATCTATATCCACATATCAGCTATCTCAAATCCCAACTCTCTTCGCTTTCATCACATTCCAATCTGCTCTCATAGCGTCACCCTCATGGAGCTCAAGGACCTGGCGCCGCTGCTGCTCAAGAAGGAGCGCGCCAATGGCGACATCGACCCCGCTATCCTCTCCAACATCCTGCGCGACGGCAAAGCCGCCAACGACCGCCGCAAGCAGCTCGTGGCGCTGGTGGCGCGCCATCCGGTGCTCTCGGACCGCGACATGATGTTCACTCAAGGACCTGGCGCCGCTGCTGCTCAAGAAGGAGCGCGCCAATGGCGACGTCGACCCCCGCGTGCTCACCAACGTCTTGCGCGACGGCAAAGCGGCCAACGAGCGACGCAAGGAGCTGCTGCAGGTCATCGAGCGCCATCCGGTGCTCTCGGACCGCGACATGATGTTCCGCAACCACACGCAGCGCTACGAGTTCGGGCTCAAGAAGGTTTCGCACTTTGTGCAGTTCCTCAAGGACGAGCAGATCGACGACCGCAACGAGCAGGGCGTCGTGTACGCGGCCCTGGGGGAGCCTCTGTGCATTGACGTGCACAACTCCATGTTCGTGAAGATCCTGTACAAGGCGATGGCGGAGCCGCTGGCCTTCGACGTCCACCGAGCCATGTTCGTGCCGACGCTGGAGAACCAGGGGGACGACGCGCAGCGCGCCAAGTGGCTGCCGCTGGCCAAGAGCTACAAGATCCTCGGAGCCTACGCGCAGACGGAGCTGGGCCACGGCTCCAACGTGCAGGGCATCGAGACTGTTGCCACGTACGACAAGGCCACGCAGGAGTTCGTCGTCGACTCGCCCACGCTCACGAGCCGCAAGTGGTGGCCCGGGGGTCTGGGCAAGACGGCCAATCATGCCATCGTGCACGCGCGGCTCTTCCTGGACGGGAAGGACGTGGGCGTGCAGGCGTTCTTGGTGCAGCTCCGGTCGCTGGAGGACCACCAGCCTCTGCCGGGCATCGAGGTGGGCGACATTGGCCCCAAGGTCGGCTTTCAGCCAATTGACAATGGCTACTGCGCGTTCCACAAGGTCCGCGTGCCCAGGGAGAACATGATGATGCGGTATGCCAAGGTGCTGCCCGACGGGACGTTCGTAGTGCCCAAGAGCGACAAGCTCGTGTACCTGACTATGGTGCAGATTCGCGCGTACTTGATCCGGTCACTTGGACAGGGCATGGGGATGGCGACTACCATCACGACGCGATACAGCGCGACGCGGGTGCAGGGCCGCAAGGCTCCAGGTGCTGCCAAGGGCGAGTTCCAGGTGCTGGACTACCAGAACCAGCAGCACGTGCTGTTCCCGTACATCGCCATCTCGTACGCTGGGTTCTTCGCTGGCACGGGACTCGTTGGCATGCACGACGCGGCGCTGGCGATTGTCAAGAGCGGTGACCCGTCCTTTGGTGCCAAGCTGGCTGACCTGCACGCTGTGTGCTCGGGATTGAAGGCGTGGCTCGCCAACCACGTGAGTGACGGTATTGAGAACTGCCGCCGTCTCTGCGGTGGACACGGATTCACGCACTCGAGCAACCTCGGCCACCTGTTAGAACTGCCGCCGTCTCTGCGGTGGACACGGATTCACGCACTCGAGCAACCTCGGCCACCTGTTCGCGGAGACTGTGGGCGCCTGCACGTACGAGGGCACGTTCGACGTGCTTGTGAACCAGCACGGACGCTACTTGTTGAAGGCGTTGCTCAGTGGCAACAACCTCCCGGATAGCCCCACGGCGTTCCTGGCTAACGCAAAAGCCCACGCCAACCCGAGTCTGCGTTGCAAGGCGCAGTCACCCCAAGACTTCGCCAATCTGGAGCTTCTGCTAGAGGCTTTCCGTGTCCGTGCTAGCCGCGCTGTGTTGACACTTGCTGCTGATATGAAGGCCAACAAGAACGATGCTAACGCGTGCATGGTGCAGCTCACGCGTGCGTCGACCGCTCACGCTGAGCTCCTGCTGTTGGAGGCGTTCGTGAATGGTCTGAGCTCGATTCCTTCAGGCAAGGAGCGCCAGGCCGTGACTCACCTGTGTGAGCTCTTCGGTGCTTGGTTGATCACCAAGACGCTCGGCGACTTCCGTGAGCACGACTACATTTCATCCACGCAGGGTGCCATGGCCCGTCGCCTGCTTGTGAATCTGCTGCCCGTCATCCGCAAGAACTGCGTGCTGTTGACGGACGCCTGGGACTTCTCGGACTTCGAGCTCAACTCGACGATCGGCCGATACGATGGCGACGTTTACCGCGCGATGGTGCGTCGTGCCGCTGATGAACCATTAAACAAGACGCAGGTTCCTGAGTGCTACGAGCAGTTCCTCAAGCCGCTTTTGCAGTCGACCCTGTAGATATTATGGATTCGACGTATGGATTGAATACATTTTAACGATGAAATACTGCGTTGGTACACCACGATCGTCTTTATCAATGAGTCAAACAGTCACAACAAATAACATTTACACATACACCTACTAGTAGAATGCACTGCAACACCTAGAAATCTCCTCAACTTGACCCAATCTTCACAGCGCAAGTAGTCTTTACCAAAACAGGGTTTTGGGGTCTGCAGTTTAAGGGTCGCACGTCTCCGAAGCGCCGACTGCGAAGACCTGCACCCAGTGGTGCTTGTTATATGTGTTGGTGTTGTATGCGTACGCCGTTCCCACCATGTTGAAATTGCCGAGGATGTTCTCGCGTCCCTTGCCCTTCATCCAGTTCTGGAAGACGGTCTCGACGTCAGGAGAACCTTCATCGATGTTTTCCTTGACGGTCGGGCACTTGAAGCCAGCAGCAGCAGCGCGCTGTGCAGGGGTCGAGTTGTCGGTTCCGTTGTCCGACATGAAGTCTGTCGACGACTGGTCCTTGACGTGGCGTTCGGCTGCCGTCTTCAGCTTCTTGTTGGAGCACAGTGCCGGAAGTCCGTGGGTAGCGCGCTCTTTGTTGACCCGGGCCAGCAGGGCGGCACTGAGATCGTCATCCGCCATTTGAACTAACTCGCGCTGCTCCTGGCGAAGGTTGGTAGCATCGGAGATACCGGCGGCAAGGATGAGAAGGAGAGCGATCGATGTCTTCATGAAAGCCATTGTGTGTGTGTGAGAGTGCGTTGCTGTGATCGGAGGGAGGAAGATTGGAGAATGACGTGGTAAGTAGTGAGAATATGAGCTCTTGATGTCGTACACCGAGAGACCGGAGCAGTTGACTGGTCGTGTGCAAGTGATAACGGGTACTCTTCTTCCCGCATGGTGGAATAGGCACCAGCGCCTGTTGCGGACATTTGCGAGCCACAGAGTTCAACAGAATCCAGGAACAATTGTGATGTTCGTACAGCAGGTGGTTCCACGTTTAGCTCGTTCGTACGATTTTAATCTAATGCATGGTAGAGGTTGGTAGAGGTCTGGCACTGGTTTAACGTGGCTCCGCTCCATTAAAAAAACAGCATAGAGCAGCACGTATGCACGCAGGATGTATTTCGATAAGACAAGGTCGAATGGTAAACAAATCGGACTTGACGACTAAAGATACCGGATAGGTGTGTACATGTACTGCCCTGCTAGATCAAAAAGCTTTGGATACTAGTTACCAAGTATCCGATAGCAGTGTCCTGCAGAATTTCTGGGTCTTCAACACCCAGAAATTCTAAGATGCCTCGACGTTGTTTTGATCCCATGGATGGCCTTTCGAAGAGAAAATCGATTTTGTGTGTAAAGAGCATCGAAAAACCACGAACTGAGCTTCGTTACGCTTTACACACTAGGCTAGACGACCCCTTACTTTGCATTGTAGCATCACTTCAAAAGCTACAGGTCGGACTGGATCAGCGGCTTCAGGTAATTCTCGTACCCGTCAGGAACTTGTGTCTTATTGAGCGGCTCGTCCGCGGCGCGCTTCACCAACGCACGGTAGATGTCCCCATCGTAGCGGCCAATAGTCGAGCCTAACTCGAAGTCGCTGAAGTCCCAAGCGTCGGTAAGCAGCACACTGTTCTTGCGGATATTCGGCAATAGACGCACAACCTGTTCGCACACGAGGTCGGCCTGGCTCGAGGAGAGGTAGTCGTGCTGACGGAAGTCTCCGAGGGACTTGGTGATAAGCCAGGCTCCGAAGAGCGAGCACAGCTGAACGACAGCTCGTTGTTCCGGTCCTTGGGGAATAGTGCTGACACCATTTGCCAGAGCCTCGAGGAGCATGAGCTCCGCATGCGCGGTGGAAACACGCGACATCAGCACCATGCAGGCGTTGCCGTTGTTCTTGGTCGACTTCATTTGCCCCGCCAGCGCGAGCAAAATACGAACGGCGCGTACTTCAAACGCCTCCACCAGCAAGTTGAGGTCTCCAAAGGCCTCCGGCGTTGAGCCAGAGCATCGCAACTTCGGATCAGCCAGCACCTTGACCTTGGACAAGAAGCGAGTAGCAGGCTCACTCTCATCGAGGGTCTTTGCACCAGCCAGAGCCTTCAACAAGTACCGAGCATGCTGCTGCACCAGCACGTCGAAGGTGCCTTCGAACGTATTGGCGCCCACAATCTCATTGAAAAGGTGCGCCAGGTTGCCGGACTGTGTGAACCCGTGACCTCCACACAGTCGGCGGCACGACTCCACGCCGTCGCTGACCGTTTGAGCCAGCCAGGCCTTGAGACCTGAAGACACGGCATGCAAAGCAGCGAGCTTGGCACCGAATCCAGCATTGCCACTCTTGACCATCTCGACGGCAGCATCGTGCCGCGCCATCATGTCACGAGCTGCAAACTTGGCAGCGTACGAGATCGCGATGAACGGGAGCAGTTTGTGCTGCTGGTTCTGGTAATCCAGAACCTGGAACTCGCCCTTGTTGTCCGGCGTGCGTCCTTGGATCCTCGCAGCGCTGAACCGCGTGGTAATTGCAGCTGCCTTCGCCATCGTTAGCGCGAAGCTTTCGACCAAGTTCGCCCGCACGTGCACCATAGTCAGGTACACGAGCTTGTCGCTCTTAGGCTTCACGAACGTCCCGTCGGGCAGCACCTTGGCATACCGCATCATCATGTTCTCCCTGGGCACGCGGACCTTGTGGAACGCGCAGTAGCCGTTGTCAATGGCATTAAAGCCGACCTTGGGGCCAATGTCGCCCACCTCGATGCCCGGCAGAGGCTGGTGGTCCTCCAGCGACCGGAGCTGCACCAAGAACGCC
>JAHQIV010000674.1:0-17801 GCA_030463285.1 Phytophthora europaea
GCTGAGCGGGCGGCACCAGGCGCTGCGTCTCGAAGCTGCGGCCCATGCGCTCGCCGGCCATTCGGTCTCGGTGCTTGGCTCACGAGCTGAGAACAGAATCCTCTCTCTCCGATGGGATTGGGAGCTGCTACCTTTGAAGGTTGAACTGTGGAGTGCGTCCGCGCCAAGCAGGGCGCCGTCAACGTGACAATAGACGGAGCGGAACAGCCGTGACCAATCTTGACTTGGCGGCGAGCCGGAAGCCGATAGGTCGTGTGGCGCACATGTGGCACGACATTCAAGCGACATTACCTCTTTAAACCGCTACCTACTTGACGTTGAAGTGGAGTAGAACGTGCACAACGAACCCGAGCAGGAAGCCGACCCCCGTGTTGAATGCGAGGCAACCCGAGGCTGTCACTAGCAGCAATAGCAGCGCTGCGTCGCGCTCAGTCTCGTCCTGATCCGTCTCGAGCTTCAGTCCCACGACCGCGAGGTTCAGGCCGCTGAAGACCAGCATCACGCCCAGCACGGACGCTGGGAAGATGCCCGTCTGAAGCAGCGCCACGCACGTGGAGCCGAGCAGCAGCGCGAAGAACATCTTGAAGGCCCCTAGGAACACCATCGCCAGGCTGCTTCGCGCGCCGAACGCATATTGAGAGGCCAGGCCGCCCGCGCCGTGACAAACAGGCAGCATGCCGAGCCACGCGAACAGCAGATTCCCGCCGGCGATGCTGAAGCACACGCGGCGCACGCCAGCGGGCTTGTCGTGGATTGGAAACAGCTCGGCCGCCAGCGACTCGAGAGCGACTACCGAGTTCAACAAGGTGAGTGGCAGTTGTGGCAAGACGAGGTATACGAAGGCCTGGCCAAAGTCGTGCGTCGAGGGGACCACCGGCGCGACGAACTTCGGCCCCAGAGCTAGAGACGGCAGGTGGTACTCGTCGCGTAGACGGAGATACTGGTACACAGCGACCGCCATCCCGTAGACAAATAGCAGTAGAGCCATGGGCACTTTGTGGCTGCGGATGAACACGATGCACAGCGTCCCGAGAAGCAGCGAAGTCGTGACGGAATCCAGCCCAAACCAGACAACGTCGTCCTTGCCTTCACCAGCAGCACCGACCCCGAATTTCACCGCTTTGACGTACGCGCTCTTGAGCCCTTTCCCCGTCAAGCTGATCCCGACGCCCAACTGAATTCCGCGCACAATTGCAACCGGCACGACCTTACTGGCATGTGTTATGATGTTGGTAAACGCCAGCAGTCCCAACACGACCCCCATGAGGATACCCGCAGCGACAATTTGCTCGTTGGGGAACTTGTCGGCGATCGCCACGGCTGCGATCGTCTTCATGGGCTGGACTGGGATCGGCACGTTGAAGTGAAGTGCCAAGGTTGAGGTGAAAACTCCTGCAAAGAACAATGCTGCTCCAAACTCGATTTGCGGTGCACCATTCACCCGTCCAATGGCAAGAGCTGTGAGCAGCGGTAAGAACAGTCCGATGTCTCCAAATGCACCCGAGACCTCCTGCAAGGTCATGAATTGCTTCAGGTACGCTCGCCAACCCGGTCTTGTGAACACGAGCACCTTTCGATGCAGCGGTTGTCCGATCTGCGGGCCCGTCACCTTCGCGAATCGGTCGCCGGCGCCCACAGGCAGTATAGGGGTCGTCGCGGATTCGCCGAGGTTGTCCAACAGGTCCAGCATTCTAGCACAGTTGCGTTCTTGCGAGGGGGTTCGTGAATGAGGGAAGAAAGATAGGAGGCGTGTGCCTCGCAAATCAAAAAGTATCCTCTCGTCTTTTACTTCAGATACGCACAACGTGCTTGGTGCCTATTATGGATAGTGCGCGGGGCAGGCAGGCATCCCAAAGTGCGAACGCTTGATTGAAAAATTATATTCGAGTTGTTGTGTCGCTCACAGTTGTTCTCGACCTCATCCTTCTGCTACCGATGCTCTGTCAACGACGGGCGTTGACCAAAGCCCGATCCCCATGTCGGTTTGCGCGCGCCGAGCGTGAGGCCTCTCTTGTCCTGTACGTACATACCTACTGCGGGGGCTGCCACTCGAACGGCTCAGGCGGGTCCGCCTCGTTTTCCGCGCCAGCGGCAGCGGGTGCTTTCACGGCCTCCACGTCCTCGGCCTCATCGGGCGTTGTGTCGCGCAGCATGATAACTCCTGCCAATCTCTGCGCTGGGTGCATCACCGGAACGTACCTCTGCGCTGTGTCCAGGGAAATCACGGGCTCCTGTGCCAACGTCAAACGGGCAGGCGTCGTGAATGTGAACACGCTCGGCTCTTTGGCCACCGCTGCCTTCTTGCTAGTTGCCGGCTTGGCTTCCTCTGCATCCACCTCCATCGCATCGCCGGTCTCTTCCTTCTTCTCCTCGTCGGCAGCGGATGCGTCCTTCTCCTCCATAACGATGTCTCCACTAGCATCAGAGGGTTTGGCCGTCTTCTCCTTGGCGTCGTGCTTAGCCTGGCGCGCGCGTGCCTTGGCCGTTGTGGACAACACAGCTGTAGCCACCAGTTCTTTCTTTTCCTCTTTCTTCTCCTCCATGCGCTTGGGCGTGGCAAACGCTGACTTCTTGGCATTACACGTGAGTTCGAAGCCGCGAGGAAGCTTCAAGTCCTTGTTAAGGCCAACGGCCATCGTCGTCTGGAATGACAATTCCAGGAAGTTAAAGAGAGGGTACCAGAACCAATGCTGTGCCCAAACGGCTAGACCAACAACGGCGGCCATTTTCGTGAAACCAGTGTGAGACTGCAGCGAAATCACCACGTTACGTCCACCAGCGTCCAGGATGCCCTGCGCCAGAATAGCGCCCATCTTGGTCATCGTGGTCACATGCTTGTCGGTAATAAGCTTCATGATCTTCGCCCGGATAGCTGCCACCTTGGGGTTGCGGCCCTCAGACTCCTGCATAATAACCATGGCCAGCGCCAAGAGTGCACCTTGACGCACGTAGTCTACAGCATCATCAAGCAGCGGCTCCAGCAGCTGGATGGCCTCGTTCTTTGCAGTGCCGGCGCAAGCAATACCCACAGCCACACAGGCACCGTAGCGAACGTGAGGGTTAAAGCTTTCAGCCAGCAACGACACCAGCTTAGGCACCTGTACAGGCGTGCGGAACAGGATAAAGCCCAGGCACGTGACAGCAGCGCGGCGTACGTCGTCCGACACGTCACTCACAGCCACATGCAACAGTCGACGGATAGCTGTGTTGTTAGCCGTGCCGGCGTAAGCCATGGCCACGGTGTACATACCGCCGTAGCGGATCAATGGGTCCTTGTCGCGAGTCAGCTGCTCAATCAATGCGTCTGCCTGCTCTTCGCGCTCGTACATCATGAGCGCAATGCCCATCACACAGCCGCGAATGATCTTCTCGTGCTTCGTGTCGTGCGCATATGCCAGCAAGTCCTTCACAATTTCACCGTTACGAGCCTCACCGCCCGCACCAAGCAGCGTAAGACCAATTGCAAGACCTGCACCTTCGCCCGCGACCGCTGAATCAGTGAACAGCACGGTTTTCAACTCCTCGTACAGCTCATAGTCGTGCGAAGCCAAGCCACACAGACCGATACCCAAGCAAGCGCCATGCTGTACAGTCTCATCCGAGCCAGCATTCTTAAGCGCATTGCGCAAGTACTCCATCGTGGTCTTGCTACCGGTGCCCGCAAAGCCCTTGTTCGCGTGGATCAGACCCATTGCATAAAGAGCACCACCCTCCGAGTACGGAGAGGTAGTCATACCGCCCTGTGGCAAGTAAGGAGCCAAAAGGTTCATGCTCTCCCGAACATGGCCCTTGTGCACGACACCGAGACTAGCAGTGGCCGTGAATTTAGCCCAGTTGGTGGCTTTGCCCAGCCACTCCAGGTTCTCCCGCAGAAACGTATCCGACGTAGTGCCGCAGTGCATGTAAGCGTGTGCAATCACAGCAGCGTGGTGCAGCACCGAGTTGCGGTTTTCCACGGCGGTCTTAATAGTCTTCATGACGAGTGGGTCCGAGTCGCTGTGGCTGTGCAGGAAGTCTAGTTTCAGGTCCACAAGGAACTCGCCGGACAAGACCTGCTTCAACTTGGCGAGCTTGTCCCAGTAATCAGCACAAGCGCCAGCGGGAGCTTGCGGGGGGGTGACAGGGACAGCCGCGGGTGCAGGGGCCTCGGCCTTACCATCTTCGGCTGTGGTGGTCGTGTCAGCCGCTGGTTCAGCAGCGGGGGCGGGCGGAATCGGCAGCGAGTGGTAGACATTCATGAGGAATTTCTGGTTCTCGTTTTCGTTGAGGTCAAACGCCACTTGGAAGGCAACGAGGCAGTCGCGGTCGCTGCCGCGCATGAGTTGGTCCAGGATCTTGCTGACTTCCACGTGGTTGTCCAGCATCTGCAACACCTGGCACACGCTAGCGTAGTCCTGGGTCGGGCGCGAGCGATAGACTTCCAGCATGACCTCGAACACCTTGAGGCGGAAGTGACGGTTGCTCACCACCGTCTTGCAGATCTCAAAGCAGTAGGAAAGGGCAGCCGACACGTCCGTGGAGCGTGCAAGACACTCCTTCACCTGGTCCAGTCGCCGGGTCTCCAGAGCGATCCCCATGGCTTGGCGGAACTCGCCCGCGGCGTAGCAGCGCTCGAACATGCGCTCCACCACCTGCGTGAGTCGCAGGTCCAGCGCCTTCTCGGCCTCCGGGTCTTCCTTGGCACGCACCGCCACGTAGTTGTCGATGCACGTGGCGATGATCGTGTCTGTGTACTGCGAGCGCGTGTTCAGGTCCAAGTACTTGCCGGCCCCAAGCGCCAGACGCAGCGCGTCCTCGTACTCCTCCAGGTGGAAGAAGCACTTGGAGGCCACGTAGGCCGCCAGCTCGCGGTCCGGGAAGCTCTTCTCCTCCGACAGCTCCTCGATCAGCGGGATGGCGTCTGCGATCTCGGCCCAGTAGTGGTCTACCACCTGGTTCAGCTTCTGCAGGGCATGGGTCTGGGTGTTGACACGCAATTACGACGTTAATAAAGGTCCCCCGGTGGCAAAACAAGGTGCATTCGGTGCGCCGCGCTCTGTCGCACCTTGAGCGCGTTGTCGTCTTCTTCCAGGAGCGCGAGGACGCCCGCGGCTGAGCAGATACAGACAAAAGATCCACCCCGTGGGAGTTAGATTTGCGGCGCCTGCAGACGACGGTTGAAGCCCGTCGTCGCGTATAATTGAAGGCGAGACGGAGGGGTCGGAGGGAGACGCAGGGGGAGAAGCCCCGGACGTCCTCGAGAGACGGCAAACGTACCGGAGTTGCCGTGCGCGACGGTCATGCTGTCTCTTCCTGTTGTTGCTTCACGCTCCAGAAAGAAATCTTCTCCTCACTTCCCCCAGGGGATAATTCGTATCTTATCGAGAGCAAACGGTGCGGTCACGATCTAGCTGCGTTTATTACAAATATAGCTGCTATGTTGCACTTGATGTTTGTATGTGGAGACACAACAAACTTAGCAAAAATTACTCACGCCATAGCCAAGTTGAAGTGACCAAAGATACTTTTGCGTCTGTTGCATTGCAAGCCATTCAAAGAGCGCGACAAGATCAGAGCTGCTGTAGTCTAGCTGGCAACCTCATTCGAGTATGGGCGCTACATCGCTTCGACCTGGGTATCGCGGCTTCGTCCATCACCTTTCCTCCTACTTCGCACGAAGCAATGGCCGCGACGCAGCAGGGTACTCTTCCTGCGTCCTTACGTTTTAGTGATTTCGTCAGCGCCATTACGACTGGCGTCTCAGGCATTTCCCCTCGGCATTATATATTGGGGTACACTGCAAACAGCTAAAATATCCATAGCGTGTGCTGGAAGCACGCAAGGCGATTCTGAATACGGAAATCAAGCTTGCCATACGCCCCCCCCCCCCCACCAATACAACAATTTGATAGAAGGGGGCTCATAACTCGTCATTACATGTACTCACAAGCCAAATTGCCTGTGCTTTGCTTGCGGCTTCGCCTCGCCGGTTACATTGTACATGTAATCAATCGCACCGATTCGCTCAAGCCCGTACCGTGCAAGGTTGATACGAGCACCCCTCATCACTAATACCAACTAGCGAACCCAGGAAATCGACCCACTCCATGTCGGTTGCAGAGGAAACAATGTGCTCAGCATGAACCAGTTGAGCAGGTGCTTAATACCTTGCAATTGTTGACGCCCGCTTGTCATTTTACCAATTTGGATGGCGCCGCTCTTGAAATGTGTTTCCTCTCGCAGGCACCGCAAGTGTATCTTGCTTGGGTTCGCACTAAGTCGACAGGCTTCCTGTGAGCATTCACTGAAATCGGCTGGGCTGGTCCTAGCTCTTTGGCTGCTGGTTGCATCTGCATCGACCAGCGGACGATCGAGCAAGCAAGCAAGCAAAGCCTTGCTGCAACTAACAAACGTCCCGAGCTGTCGCCCTCGCATTGGTGATTTCCGTGTGTCTACGACCGACCAACACATTCAAAACCGGGGCGGCACCGAAAGAAACGCTGACAGTCAAGCCATACAGAAACCAGACCAGTCTCTTTGAAAGTGGATAGCACCTGCAAAATTTGATGCTCTGCGCGTGCAAGCGCCATCCTAAAACATCAAGAAGGGTCATGTTTCGGAGGGTCAACTTGCGGTACCGCGCTTGTGTGCAATGGTGCTTCGTCAAGCTTATCGATCGGTACGTTGTCTTCTCATACAACAGGTAAGGTCAATGGATGTGCTGAGCAGCTCAGCTACGCGTAAGATAGGCGAGGTCAGCCAGCGTGTCGACCCGAGTGAAGGACTCGACAAGCACCGGAATCACAGCACAAGTAAAGGGCAAGTAAACATGCACATGTCGAAAATAAGGGTGTTCCAGTGATGAATTTCTGGATAGTACAGACAATTTAATCGGAGCAACGGCACCGCATTCGTTGGCATTGCCGACTTAGCGATGAATCGTTGCAGACTGCACATTGCGTCTTGGAGACCCTTTTGTCCTGAGCTCGAATCGGAAGCCCACTCACTTTCGCGAACATTTTAATCAAGCGCGTTCCAGTGGTGTCGTTTGCCATCCGCTGGTGGTGAATGCAGTTCTGGCAGACTACGAACTACTTGTACATGTATCACCAGTCCGCAGGTTCGCCTATCGATCTGCCAAAGAAACGCTGTGCTTGCCCGGCAGCAAATGCTGCTAGATACGCGCTCAATGTGTGGTGGTGCTGGCTGGGCTCTGTCCGGATGGGGGAATACTGAAGCTGAAGCTGAAGCAACTGCGCTACGTGCGTATCCGCCGGAGGGGCAGGAGTATCTCGAGGTTGGTCATTTTCACATTGGACGCGTGTCTGCAATAGCCGCTACCCGAGTAAAAGATGAAGGTCGTCGTTGTTGGCTCCGGTATCGGCGGTATCTCCGCCGCCTATCACCTGGTCAAGGATGGCCACGAAGTCGTGCTGCTCGAGAAGAACGAGACCCTCGGTGGACACACGTATGATATGGAGATCGACGGCGAGATGGTGGACATCGGCTTCATGATGTTCGGCGACTCCAACCCCAACATCAAGGCGTGGTTCAAGTCTCTCGGCCTTACGGAGACCGATGGAACCACCAAGAAGCGCATTCCTATGAGTCTGACCGTGAGCTCCAACATCAAGGGTGACCTGCAGTTCTCGTCGCGTGCCCCGTTCCACGGCAGCGTGCTCAACTTCTTTGACCTGCGCATCTGGCGTGTCCTGCGTGACATCTACCGCTTCACCATGGACCTCATGACCATGCCCGTCAAGGAGGACATCACGACCCGTGAGTGGATCGCCAAGGGCCAATACTCCAAGGAATTCTTCCACAACTACTTCCTCGCCTTCGTGTCGGTGCTGTGGACGGTGCCCAAGAACGACGTGCTGGACCTGCCCGTGACGCAATTCCTCCGTGCGCTGAAGACCCACTCCAACTCGCTGTACATTCCGCTGTGGCAGGTGATTCTCGGTGCGCTGGGTCGTCGTACGGACCGCCCCAAGCACCTCTGGTGGTACATCGGCTCGGGCTACATTGAGCCATTCCTCAAGCTTTTCACCGAGGAGTACAGCGGCACCGTGCGCTACAATGCTACCGTTGACCAGGTCGAGAAGGGCGGCAAGGCTGTCATCCTCGAGGGTGGTGAGCGTATCGAGTGTGACCACGTCGTGCTGGCCACGCACGCCGACGAGAGTGCGCATATGCTTCGCTGGAGCGAGAAGGCTTACCGCTCGCTGATGCGTTTCTACTTCCACAAGAGCATGATGTACGTGCATCGTGACCCCACACTTCTGCCCAAGTCCAACAAGGTGTGGAGCAGTTGGAACGTGTTGATCTGCAACGAGGACCAGTACATCCTGACGTACTGGATGAACCGTATCCAGCACCTCAACAGCAAGAAGGACGTCTTCGTTACGATTACCCCATACGAGGAGTTCGAGGGCCAGCGCCCCGACGCTGATAAGACCATCTCTTCTTTCCGCTGGGACCACCCGCGTCTCCTGGCGGACTGCATCCCGCAGGACGAGCTCATCCAGGAGGAGGGGATCACGCTGTCTGGCTGCTGGCTGGGCCGTGGCTTCCACGAGGACGGCTTCGTGGCCGGTCGCCGTGCGGCTGCGATCATCCGCGACCCGAAGCACAAGAAGACGGTGCTGTACGAGGACCCGGGCAACATCTCGACTCCGCCCGTGCCTCCTTTCGGCGTCCCTCTCAGCTTCCACCTCTTCGGCGCCACGGTCGTCGGCTTGGTGGGCTACGGAATCGCCAAGTACCTGGACGTCAAGTTCTAATCGGTGTGCGCGGCGTAGTAGTGAGTGTATTAAGTTGAGCGGGCTCGAGTGCGCACGGAGTTAGAGCGTGCGGTAAGGCACGCAGACGTAGCCAGCGTATTCTCCCAATTCGACACTAGTTTTCCTCCATTTCCTCCAGTCCCCACCCCATGGCATCCCATCAGTTGGCAGCCGCAGTACATGTACAACAAGTCCAAAAGCAACTTGTCCTCTCCCTACACGTCACGCTGCAAGGATACGCGCGTTGGGCAGGCCGTCGGTGCTCTCGGCACCGCCGCAACCCGCTTCAAACGTGTTGCCTGGCTGCAGCAGAGTCTCGGTGGCAATGCCACCGCATTGCCTGGCTCCGTTGTGAGACTACTGTTTACAGTACCTAGCGACAAGGCGGCGCTGCAACGTCCGAAATGGTTTTCGCCGTTGAAGCGCGTGTGTACATCGCTTGGACTTGAAAGTCCATCCAGACTGGACTGTCCAATCCCGTGCATATCGCTGCGTTTGACTTGGCGTTTGTATAGCCCCCTCTGTGGTTGTGGAAGCGGGCTCAGTTGGCTCGCGCAGACGCTCGCAATGGCCATTTCGGAATCCCCCGTCGCCTGCAGACTCTCGCCCAACTATGAAAGTCGTCGTGGTCGGCTCCGGCATCGGCGGCACCTCCGCCGCCTACCACCTGGTCAAGGACGGCCACGAAGTCGTGCTGCTCGAGAAGAACGCGACGCTCGGCGGACACACGTACGAGATGGAGATCGACAGCGAGATGGTGGACATCGGCTTCATGATGTTCGGCGACTCCAACCCCAACATCAAGGAATGGTTCAAGTCGCTGGGCATCACGCAGCCGGACGGCACCACTAAGAAGCGCATCCCCATGAGCCTCACGGTCACGTCGGACGTGGAGGGCGACCTACAGTTCTCGTCTCGCGCCCCGTTCCACGGCAGCGTGCTCAACCTGTTCGACACCCGCATCTGGCGCGTGCTCATCGACATCTACCGCTTCACCATGGACCTCATGACCATGCCCGTCAAAGAGGACATCACCACGCGCGAATGGGCGGCGAAGGGCCGCTACTCGAACGAGTTCTTCCGCCACTACTTCCTGGCCTTCGTGTCCATCCTCTGGACGGTTCCCAAGCACGACGTGCTGGACCTGCCGGTGACACAGTTCCTTCGATGCCTCAAGACCCACTCCAACTCGCTGTACATTCCGCTGTGGCAGGTGATTCTCGGTGCGCTGGGTCGTCGTACGGACCGCCCCAAGCACCTCTGGTGGTACATCGGCTCGGGCTACATTGAGCCATTCCTCAAGCTTTTCACCGAAGAGTACAATGGTACTGTGCGCTACAACGCTACCGTGGACCAGGTCGAGAAGGGCGGCAAGGCTGTCATCCTCGAGGGTGGTGAGCGGATTGAGTGTGATCACGTCGTGCTGGCCACACACGCCGACGAGAGCGCGCATATGCTTCGCTGGAGCGAGACGGCTTACCGCTCGCTGATGCGCTTCCACTTCCACAAGAGCATGATGTACGTGCACCGCGACCCGATCATGCTGCCGCCGTCGAACAAGGTATGGAGCAGCTGGAACGTCCTCATCACGAAGGACGAGCAGTACGTCTTGACCTACTGGATGAACCGCATTCAGCGCCTAAACAGCAAGAAGGATGTCTTCGTGACGATCACGCCGCACGACTTCCAGGGCACTCGTCCTTCTCCTGAACAGACCATCTCCTCTTTCCGCTGGGACCACCCGCGTCTGCTGGCGGATTGCGTGCCGCAGGACGAGATCATCCAGGAGGAGGGAATCACGCTGTCCGGTGCCTGGCTGGGTCGTGGCTTCCACGAGGACGGTTTTGTTGCTGGTCGCCGTGCGGCTGCGATCGTTCGTGACCCGAAGCACAAGCGAACGGCGCTGTACGAGGATCCTGGCAACATCCCGACCCCGCCTGTGCCTCCTTTCGGTATCCCGCTCAGCATTCACCTCTTCGGCGCCACAGTTGTCGGCCTGGTGGGCTACGGAATTGTTAAGCTGCTGGAGAAGAAGAAATAGAGCATGTTGTTGTGCTCCGCTGAGAGCCTTGGCAGATATGGACGAAGTTAGTGTAGGTATTCGGTTTTCAGCAATAAAGCATAGCGAGTTCCCGTTAGTTAACAACTGAGCCGACGTGTTCATCGCCTTGATGTTGTTTCTAGCTTCAACATTTCCGCGCAGCACAGCAAAACTCTGCTGCGAGCGTCCTGAACCAACTCACCGCAGCGAGAAATCGGCGACAAGCGATAGGTGGTCACTCGAGTGCTCCATAGTGGGGAGCTCCTTATTCGCGAAGAGTAATCCGGCGGGAATCATTTCCATAACCCCATGGCAGTGGAGTGAGCCGCGAGTAAACCAAATGTAGTCAACTGCGCCCTTCGAGCCGTTGTGGAATATCGTGAACTTTGGCTCCCCTGTACACTTGTCATTAGGCGACTGAACATACGCACTGGCGAAGTCGAGCTGCAATTGCAATAAGAGCACAATGGTCAATGATAGCACGCTCGACATCGTTGGCGTGCCAGGCTTATTACCTCATGCGAGTACACTGTGTTCGCCTTAAAAACTCGGAAATCATCTCGTCGAGCTTTAGCGGCGTTAAACTTTCCATGCGCAGTACCGTTTCCATGGTGGCGAGCTCGGTCGTTTTCGTCCGTCCGAATAGTTTTCTATACAATAGTGGTTAGCAAGCCAATCAACAGTTAGTCGCACCATCATACTGACGTTAAAACTACAAACCCACCTTCTGTGCATTTTTAGTTAAGTTTTGCCCAGATAAGTCAAAGCGAGAAAGCCCAGACGCGTCCAACTCTCCCGAAGAGAGGAAATGATAGAGTGGACTGTGCGGTGCCAGGTTAAAATCTCCCGAGAGAAGAATCGGCAGCATCGAGTTGTGCTCCTGCCGCAGAGACGTCAGGTGTTCTAGCAGCATGTTCAGCTGAGCCAACTTGATCTCTCCACGCTGCACAACATTGAAAAGAAATATCAATTGAGGGGTACGGGACAACAACTGTCACAAGTCAGCACACGAACATTGGGGTTGAACAGCAAGTGCGTATTCGCGACAACGAAGCGAGCCGGGGTCGATCCATTGGCGTTTGACGTTGCCTCCACGACTGCAGCCAATGCAATATTGTCACGATTCAGCACTGGGTGACCTGGAACGTGATACTCGATCGGGTGCGACGACACAATGCGGAACATGCTTTCCTTGACGAAGATCGCGCAGCCATCGTGAGTCGTTTCTCCGGTTCTGTCGAACACCATTCTTCAGTACCCAAACGCAACACCAGCAGCACCACCAGTGTCTCCAACACCCACCGTACCTCCTCTTGTAGACGCCCACATAGCCCGCGTTCTTCATTCTCGGCTCGAAAAAGTCTTCGAAATGGTCCACCTCCTGCAGATTCACCACATGTGGCGACCACCACAGGATTTCCTTCACGAGTCGACCTCGACGGTACTCCCAGCTGCAACAACACAGCGATAACAAGGCAGGTTCAGTATATTACGTACTGGAATCAAAACGCACTAGAGCAGCAGCTATCCACATACTCGTATTTCACGTGATGCTTGGCCGGTTCGTTCTCCCGGTCGTTCTGGACCAAATAATCTGTACGAACAAAAGGAAGATCCTCATAAGTCGATAATGCACGAGCTATTCCCATTACACGGGTGTGTTATTATACCTGCCAGCACGTTGAAAGACATGAAGCGAAAGGTGGAGGCTGGGATGGGTACACTCGGGTCGTCGGCGCTCCTCGGGGGCGCGTACGCCATCCACCGTCTTTGTATCGAGCGCGAGTTGCGAGGCGTCGTCCGCTGTCTCTTCTCCTCTTGAGCGCTGCTGTCGCCCGGGGGACGCCTCAAGCGCTGGCGCTGGCGCCGCGGAGCGCTTGACGTCGCCTCCTCCATCGATGTGATTGTCAGTTCAACATCTGTCAAAACTACGTGTGTGCACCACACCATAGTGTTCCCCGTCAAAGTCGATCCGTTTTAGGGACCAACGCGACAGTCATATTTGAGCCGAGCAACATGAACGCGCCGAGCCGCAGCGACTCATACCTGCTGCCCGAGGGCGCCCAGAAGGTGACGTACGAGAAGGACACCAAGATCTCCAACGCCGGCAAGTTCACCATCCTGCGCGAGGACCACACTATGGGCAACCTCATCCGCATGTGCGTCGCAACTGGCTACGAATAAGGAAGGAATTAGGACTGAATAACCTCCCCCCGTGTCTGCAGGCAGCTGCTGCGCGACCCGAACGTGACGTTCAGTGGCTACCGCCACCCGCACCCGCTGATCCACGACATCACCGTGCGCGTGCAGACCAACGACGCGTCGTCGCCCGTGGAGGCGCTGGCCAACTCGCTGGACGACCTCAGCACCGAGTTCGACGAGATCGCGCAGAAGTTCCGCCGTCTTACGGGCAACTCCAAGGACCCCAGCTCCTTTAGTTAGGCCAGCTCCGCCTTGGTTCGTGGAGACTACAGTTGGCTTTGGAGTCCGAGAAATTAAACGCACATTGACATATCGACGGAGAAACACACAGCGCTTTAAGGGTGAAATTGGTGCACTTTGCGCAGTGGGTGTATGCGGTAGGTGGTGTTTACTCTTCGAATCGTAATTCTAGGTGGCCTGTGTCAGCGTCTGTGTGCAGGAGCAGCGACATCACGATGGCTTCTAGGTGCATCTGCTGCTCGATGAAGGTTTCGACTGCAAACTCACGGAGCAGCTCCCGACTTTCCGGGTATTCTACGCGCCACTGCATCCCTTCAAATGAGTCCCATACCTCAAATACTACAGTTCTGGCTAATGGGGCCACTTCTGCCCTTACACGGCAATAGACGGCACTGGACTCCTCATCGTCAGCTTCGTTCTCATCGTTTGTGATGCGGAGCATAGGTGAAACAACTTGGAAAATACACCGATCCAAGCTGATCTCGAACTTTGTAGCATCTTCTGCTGGGGTGATGGTACACTTTTTGCAGAGCTCTTTCACCAAGATCGACCAGGGGGCATCACGATTCAATCTGTGGATCTCGTTACTAGCCGCCGTCATAGCACGAAGCAGCTCTTCACGTCTTTTCTTGTTTGATGAAGCCTTCGTTTTCGACGTCTTCCCTTTTGAAGAGCTAGGTGGTGTGTCTGCCAACTGATGCAGCGACTGACGGGTCTCCTTCATGCTCTCACATAGCTCAACGAGACGCTTTGATACGTGTGAGGCCAGGGGGGCAATTTCAGGAACGAATTGTTGCTGCTCGTGGCAGGCTTTCGTTAGTGCGATCAACTCGAGCTTCGAGATGATAAAAGTTGAACACCGCATGCATGTACTAGGATCGTACAGCTCCAGAGAGAAAAGCTGTCCATCAGAATCTACTTCGTCCAAAGTATCACTAGTTTCAGATACCAGCCCAAAAAGCGAGTATCGATGATGCACTCCCGATATCTGACATCCTCCAGAAGACAGCAATGAATGTCCAGGCCTCATGTGTATCTTTGAGAGCCACGTACGCTGCCCAATTGGTTGTTGTCGTTTCAAGGGTACCATTGACTGCAACGCAGTCGATACTGTTTGCAGTACTTCTTCACGTATTTTCTTCCGAGCCCTGTCAGTCCGTCGCTGAGCGCGGTCTCTGGATGCCTTCTCTTTTTCGCTTACATCCTGCAACTGTTGGTTGAACTCGGCTAATTGAGTCAATGTGGCCTTCATTTCGGCCTTGAGCGCTTGACGCGCTGTTTTAAGGATTCGCCTCTCTTCATGCAAACGTTTTACATGGACATTTGACCCACCGCCTCCACCAATAGCGTCGATCTCTTCGATCCGGGCCTTATTCGCTTGATCCTTTTCATTTATCTCGTATCGTTTAGCCTCGACCTTCGCAATTTTCTGCACGATTTCGACACGTTCAGCCTCGGCAACATTGTGAAGACGAAGTTGAGTCATAGCCAACTCAAGTTGTAGAGATCGCTGACTATCTCGCAGCATTTTGTTAAGCAGTTCTTCGCGTTTGCGCTCCTCCGTTATCATCCGAGGAAGAAGAGGGAGAGCATTTGCTCCTGGTCCATGTCGGCCTCCGTTTATTGCAAGCATCATGCTAGCGTTGGACCTGTTGTCCTCACGACCGAGAATTCGAAGTCGTGGTATCAATCCCTGTGCTACGGTTAAGGTTTGCTCAGGACTGAAACCACTTCGAGGGTACGGATACAGTTTGACGAGCGATGCAGCCTCCAGCAACCCAACTGTAAGCTTGTATGTCATTGAGGCGCTTGGATTGTACGCTGTGATTACCAAGTTTCGCGCTTGAGCAGGAAAATGATGCACTGACACGTAAAATCGCCGACCTCGAAGTTTTAACGGTTGACAGAGCACTCGGTGTCGCTCTCGGCGTGGCTTGGCTAATAGTGATGCTAGTTCTTCAAGACGACGGGCTTCTTCTTGTCGCAAACGTTCCTCTCGCTCAAGACGCCGAAGTGCCGACTCGTTGAGCTGAATAGCTGGTGAAATTCGCAACACTTGTAGCCCAACTTTCTGGGGCTTTACGATTTCTTCACAACAGTAAGGGTCGTCGCTCAAGTTTTGGTAGCTTGTAGCATCAGTGCTTGGATCGTCAGAATACTCAAAGTAAAGTAATGAGATTAGCTGGCGCAGTAACTCCTGTTTTCTGCCTGGCGCTAACAATGCTTCACGTTCTGGATCAACTCCACCCGATAGAAAAAGCCGTTCGATATCTTGTAGCGTCACGCGGAGAAAGTATGTTCGACTTGTGGCCGGTTCGTATGCTTCTACATGCAAACATCGTTTCTTGTCCTTTCCTGTTAGCCCGGCGCCGTAAAGTCTCCCAAAAATGCCTTCGCCAAATATTGAAACCACGCAGTAGCTACGAGAGATCAATACTCCTTGAGCACGAAGAAGTACTCGTTGAGGTCTTTTGACTGGGCTAGCAGGACTTACAGAATGATCAAATTTTGTTGAACTAAAACGCGCTGGAATGTGAAATCGATAAGCCTCGTATCTCGCCCACTTGCCCCGATTATTTGCTCCTGGTGCTCTTGTCATACTCCAGGGTGTTGCCTGGAGACAATGCGAATTTCCACGCAGCAGCAAGGGCAATTCATCTTGCATCCAGTGTTTGTCTCGGTCACGTACAGGTTCACGCCACCGTTCAGCCGGCAGCATTTCAAATCCACGGTGTTGTAACGAATGGCACGGCATGAGTGCGACTTCGTCGCCACCCACGCATTTTTTGGGTATTGCAGCAAGCTGAAGAGCGTTGAGAGGCGATTTAGGCTCGCTGTACTCCTGAAGCCGAACGAGTTTCTCAATAGCAATGGTGGGGCTACCATTGAGATCAAGAAAAAGTCGTTGTCGCTGCAGTATCTGCGTCTCGAGAGGTGGTAACGGCGATCCAGCACTACTCGATGTAGACACTTCCGCTGAGTGGGGTCGTGCTGGTAATAGACGAACAGCTTCACGCTCTTCAATGGCATCGATAAAAGTGTTAAGTCTCTCGAGTCCTCCCAGATTATGTCGTCCTGGGGATAAAGAGGCTGGCAATGGTGTCAAAATCGCACCTGGTAGCGGGTACTTGCGCTGCTTTGCTCGTTTCTGCTTCGGTGACGATTTCTTCCAGAACTTCCATTGCCACCGCGACATGCTTGCCGCAGCCGCATCACTCACAGATCCGGACGAGTTAACTCTTGGACCATCATCGTCAGGGTCGTCGTCGTTCTCACTGCGCTCGAGAAGAAGCTGGGGCAACTTACCAAATGCCTCTTTTGGAGGCCACGGCAATTTCATTGCCCATGTGTGAGGGCACGCCACAAGTCGGCGAATGTACATGTAGTAACGGTAGGCAACCCGTATATTTAGGCTGCCAGTCAACCAGTAGAGTTCTACTTGGAGGAATTCTCAAGCTTGGACACGGAGATGGTGGCTGTCTTCTCACAGCAACCATCCAGTGCAATAAGATCCATTTGGCAAGTCTTGTTGTCGTGGATACAGCCCTTGGTGGCGTTGGTATTGCAGATCGACCATTCGTGCACACAGAAGCTCTTGTTGATGCCGTGGACTCGCACTCTCGTGCCGTTGCATCTGTGGCAAACGCGTTTGTGACACTTTCACTGCAGGTTCGAGGGTGTCGCTGCTGCTATCGGCGGACGCGAATGCAACGGCAGGAATCAACATCAACTCGGCGGGATCAGCGAGTGCGTGGGCAGGTATAATGGCGACTCCGACCATGTGCAATGCAAGAAACACGGAAGCAATGGCGCCAGCGATTGAATAGCTGAGAAGCGGAAGTGCCAAAGCGCGCAGCTTCCGCTCCACGCGGCCGTTGTACGTCTAAAGGGGCCGAATGCGACTGTGGCGCAAGCAGCAATACTACTGCCACTTGCACAGCGCCACTCGTGCGTCGAGAACATTTCTTCCAGCTGAGACTGTCCGAGCGAGCTGCTAGTCATTGGCTCCTCTGAAGACGGCGGGGGGCTATTTCCTGGCAGCGCTCGACCTCGACTTCGGTGCAGCCAGCTCTTCACTATTTTCAGCTTCGCGCGCCTTGATGCATGTGAACGAGGTGCACAACGAACGGAAGACGGTTTGCTTGTAGGTTGCCGTTGCAGTGTGCAGCTACCGTGCACTGCATTGGTCACCTGATGTGTGGCACACATGACTCGACCGAAAGTTAGCCGACGAAAACGTTTTGCGAAAAAGAGCGTCCTCGAGGGGACTCGAACCCCCAATCCCCGCCTTCGGAGGGCGATGCCTTATCCATTAGGCCACGCGGACACACACTGATATTCAGTGTGGCTAACTATACCCACCTCCTGCAAATAATTCAAGCACCAATTGCCGCACTGTCACTACACACGACGCAAAGATGCGCCGTAACGGCCGCCAGGTCGCGCGAAGGTCGCCAAACAGCACCGTGCCTGACGCGCGTCTCACCGGAACGAGTGTCCAGTCATGTGTGACCTGAGCTACACAGGCTTCAACTTGCCTTTCTTTGCCTTTTGCG
>JAHQIV010000675.1:0-17799 GCA_030463285.1 Phytophthora europaea
CCGCACATGCGCAACACGCTGGGCCTGGGCCTGCAGATCTTCACGACCATCGGCATTTTGGTGCCGGCCATTTGCTTCTTCTTCGCCAACACGAGCTCTGGCTGGCGCTACCTGGCCGCGTTCCCGGTCGTGCTGGCCGCGGTCTACCTGCTGCTGGCGCCGTCCATGTGCGTGGAGAGCCCTGCGTGGCTGCTGACGCAGGGCCGCAAGGAGGAGGCGAAGCAGGTCATCGCTCGTCTGTACGGCGAGGAGCACGTGCAGACGGCTCTGTCGTGGCTGGAGGTGAGCAAGGCTAGCGCCGAGGAGGGGCTGATCGTGCGCCGAAGAAGGAGTCCATGTTCGCGCCGCGCTACCGCCTGCAGCTTCTGGGCGGCATCATGCTGTCGATGGCGCAGCAGCTGTCCGGCATCAACGCCGTGTTCTACTACTCGGGCAGCATCTTCTCGGACGCCGGCATCTCGGACTCGCGCGTGGGCACGCTCATCATCGACTTCATCAACATCTGGCCCGCCTTCTTCACGGGTGTGCTGGCCAACCGCTTCGGCGCGCGCAACATGATCCTGTGGGGCCTGGCGGGCATGGTGGTCATGTCCATCGGTATGACGGTGGCGTTCATCGTGGACGTGTCTGTGCTGTCGATCGTGTTCACTGCGCTGTACGTGATCGTGTTCGGCGTGACGCTGGGCCCGCTCGTGTGGGTGATGACGGCCGACATTTTCCCGGACTCGATCCGCGCCAGCGCGTCGTCGCTGTGCATCGGCATCAACTGGCTGTGCAACCTCATCGTGGGTGTGTCGTACCCGTACGTGTCGGACGCTCTGAATGACTACGCGTACGTCCCGTTCGTGGTGCTGCTGGCGATCTTCTACCTGCTAGCTCTGAAGCTGGTGCCGGAGACGTCGGGCAAGTCGGCCGAGGAGATCCAGGCTGAGTACGACTCGCGCCGCGAGCAGTAAAGGCAAGGTGAGCTAGCTAGATTTATATTCACATACAGCTACAGAACTTGTTTCTTTTAGCGGGAGTGCTACACTCGTACTTAGTAGAACTTGTATACGCCAGAGTATACGCGGGGCGATTGTGGGCCGATCGATTCGATCAATCGGCCAAGAATTTTTTGAGTAGAACCCACAATATGAGGCAACAAGTTAAAATAAGACACAGACTTAACTCGTTGCTCGTATTAGCTGGTCCTCCAAGCTGTTGTTGAAGCGCGTGATATTATTGTCCCAGTTCTCGAGGCCAACAACGTGAAGGCTGTGGAGGTCCATAGCATTGAAACCCAGAGTTTCTGCCTCTCGGTGAGTCTGCATCACTGTCGTGGGCCCTAGTGCTGACAAATCGCCACGTTTCAAGACCATCCGACTTGTCTCGATGAGTGCGTGGATCGACGCTTCCTCGTAAATCGGCTCGATCAAACTCCGCGTAACGAATACAACTCGGTCCTTCTCCACATACTTTCGAGCCACTGAGCGCATAACAACGCGAAAGTCCAGACCTTGCAACGAGAATCCAAAACAGAAACTCTTCATGTGCGTGTTGCTCCCGGTAGTAAAATTCTGCAAGCATTACCAAACAAGCAACAATCGGTGAGTGGCGTGATACGAAACCCGGTTTAATCCAAACTCACCTGTAAGTAGTAGAGGTTGTTACTACCGGATTGGTCCTTCTCCGGGGTCCAGATCACCTTGGCTGTCTTACGGAAGTCAAACGGCAGCGCGTAGCTATCCAGGAATTCTACACATTTTCCCTTAGCCAGCCACTGGATCGAGTTGTTTCTCCGTCCAGGACAGGACAGTTCCATCATCCCCGCCTTCTCCAAGAAAGTGTCCACGCCTTCATAGACCTCATCCAGCCCCACCATCAGCTGGTCAAACACGGCCTTGCTATTGAACGGCGGAGTGACGCCTCTCGTATTCAGCCGATGCTTCTTGATCAGATCCATCGACGACGACACGAGGGTCTCTCGCAACTTCCTTTTGATAGTACGCTGCAGACTCTTCGCCTGTTGCAGTTGGAGCCTCAAAGCTTCACGCAGTTTGACATTCTCCTCTTCACTTTCCTGTCGCAGCATTGACTGGCGACCGGCAATCTGCTCCCACATGACCGACACCACCGTCTTGTGTGGGGCTTGTGCATTGACCGCTGGGGGGGTCTCACTTGCCGAGGGGAGAGTGGAGTGCACCCCCGCGGCCCATTTGAGGCGCTCGAGTTCGGCCGAAAGCTGCTTCACGACTTCTCGAAGCGTCAGAACTTCTTCCTTGCGGCGCTGACGCCACGATTTCTTCTTGTCGATTGCAATGGGCTTCTCCGGGGAACTGACGGCGCTGCTGCTGCTGGTGTCGAACAATGTGTCACAATGGCTAGGGGTCGGCAGATCACTGGAGGGTGTGGAGATTGGTGCGTCTTCGTTGCCCAGTTCGCAGTCGGCGAGGAACGCCAGCACCGACGACTCGTCCGTAAAGAAATCCTCGTCACTCGGCAGTAGGGCGGACATGTTGTAAGCTGCGTTGCGATTTGAATTGTCTTGTCTTGTCACTCACTGGCTTGTCAGTCGCAGGCGGAAGCTCATGGCATCTGTCGTCAGTCTTACATTTAGAACCTGTAATACTTTATAGCATATGATAGTATTTTAGGTTTAAAAGTTCTGTAAGAAACGATAAACTGGATTACTTAGTAAGCTTAGTGGATACTTTAGCATGGTACACTCCCCAACATGGGCAATCATTTTGAACAAAAGCGAGGATAATCATATCAAGCTGCAGTGTTGCAGGCTGCAACTTGCAGCAAGAATCGTGCGACCAGTATCGCGCGGCAACGTGTGCTACAGCCCAGCTGAGCTGGCGACCGCGTCCCTACCACGAACGATCCGTTCGTAGCAGATTGGATTCTCGCACCAGCATATGCTCGACTCGGAGGTTGAAGTGATCTCCCACACGCGAGCCCCGCATTCGTAGTGCGGGGTGGCTTTCCAGCTCGCGTGCCCGCGCTGATAGTTTCCTTGGCCCAACGTATCGTGGCACGTTGCTCGGCAGTGGGTATTGCATCACGGTCCCGTCGCCGCGAGCATGAAAACTGTCCGGTCCTGCTCAACATACTTTCGAACTGCGACGTGTATGGCCAACCGCATTGGCAATCCCTATCGTGCGCTAGTGACGCAATTACTCTTCATGCGAGTGTTCTCATCGACAGCAAAATACTTCACAGGAACCCGCGATGCTTCGACTTTCCTTAGCAGATACGTCGTCGGGTTTTGCCCACTGGAGTCGTTTTGACCATCCAGATCGCCTGTTCAGTTTGTCGGAGGTCAAAGGCAAGAGCACAGCAGTTCAAAAGGTCCACACTTCTCGATATTGAGTGGAAACGAATGAAGTTTAATGCACGCTATTTCATCCTACCAGTACCCAGAATAATGGTGGGCAGCTACACTGTACTCCCTCAAACCACAGCTTCTCCTGCATCCTTAGCGGTTCATACGTGTATTCAGCCATTTCCTCCGTGGCCTATCGCCCCATGCCCGCGAATTGAGACAAACGACAAGTGGTCTCTGCCACGGTTCCTGCATGCCGGTACTATAATACATGTGAAGAATGTCTTGCTCGGCATGAACAGCGGGACTGTAGCCATCTGGCGCATTCTCGCGTACAGAACTGGATGGCACAAGTGGGAGAGATGCTGCTCGTGTTCGTGGTGACAATACTCGTCCCTGGCTGGTCGATGTGGATGGTGCAGCCCAGTCCTCTCTGCCAAGCAAGCAGCAGCAGCTTCCACTTCAGTTTTAACTTTGAACGTTTCAGTTACAAGACCTAGCGATGGTTCGGTCGCCGCCCCGACGCTATGAAGATGAATCGGAGACATCTGCGTGCTACTATCCCCCGAACGATATGGGCCCGTTCCTGTCGTCGTCGTACAGCCAAAGCGTTGCTCCCCACAAGAAAGAGCGCTCAAAATTGCTCCGAAAAGCGATTCCGGTCGTTTGTGGTGCGTCAACCACGGTCTCCAATATCCGCCCGCCGTAACTCACGCTAACTCTGTGTGCTTGCATGCATTCGCAGGCGTCGTAGTGCTCGTAGTTGCCATTGTCATTATTGCAGTGACTGTGCACAAATCAAGCAGCTCCGATGACAATTCGAGCTCTGGAAATGCTGGGAATTCCAGCTCCGCTTCAGGGTCGACTCTATCTGCGTCTTGTCCCCCCGTCGCTGCTAAGGACCGCACCGTTGCATTCTGGCAGAGCGAAGTGGCTGGATGTGACAGTGTTCCGGACGGAGTCACGCACGTCGTCTTCGGGTTCGCCCTCGTCGCCGACGGTGTCGTTGTGGCTTCGTTCCAGTCCACCGACGCCAACATCTCGCAATGTGTGGCGCAGCTCCACGACCGGTGCATTTTGGCTATGGCGAGTATCGGCGGATCGACAAACAACCAAAACATGTCGGAAGTTGCGAATGCTACGCTGTTCGCAGAGTCTGCAATGACGTTGGTGTCCAAGTTCGGGTTCGCGGGTATCGATCTGGATGACGAGACTGTCGGGGCGGAATTCAGCGCCGACCGGGCGGTTGGCATGCTGAAAGCTACTCGAGAAGCTTTGGATGCGGCTGGCAGCACGTCAACGCTCCTGACTTATGACGCCTATTTCTATGAGGGAGACGCGTCCGTATGCTCAGCGGAGGATACAGCGGCGTACTCGCGTTGCTTCCCCACCGGAGTCCTGAACTACGTCGACTGGGTAAACATTATGGCGTACAACGTCAACTTGGACAACGACACTGCAGCTGCGATTTACGCTTCTGCTGTGAGCACTACGTTTGCTGCGTGGGGAACTCAACTGAGTGGAAACTTTTCGCTGGCTACGATTGGTGTCTGTGTAGGTGGCGGGTGCGCTTATGGCCCTGGACCGAACGCCACGGTTATAGCTGAGTGGGAGGACTTCGCTCGCCAAGACGGGCATGGCGGGATGATGATTTACTCAGCGTCGGCCGAGGTAAGCGATAATTTTCCGGTTACTCGCAGTATTATCAGTACGACGCTCAGTGCGAGTTAGTGCAGCAGTAGCTAGAGCTTGCGTTGTGCAAATACTACTAGATAACTAACTATACGAAACATTTTTTTGGAAAGAGGCCGCTCACGACTTGCCCGAGCCGGGCTAGTCCATCAGCAGCGTCTCGGTGATGACGAAGTGGCGTTTAAAATTGCTATTGAACTCTATCTTTACGCGCTCGCGTGAATGTCCTAAAGCTTGACGAGACTTGTGCAGACGAGCGGCGCCGCATGAACAAGACTATTCTGCAGCGCACGGCCAAGGGCGAGCTCATCTCGTTCAAAACTCGATCCAGGGTGTCTTGAACATGCAAAATGTGGATGTGCTCGTCTTCACGGGCACTCCGAATCGCTCGCTGGAGAACGCGAGACCATGCTGGGCGAGCACGCGCGACCTCGACTGGGTGATCGACTGTGGTCCTGGAACTTAATTGCACGAGCTAGGTGCTAGAAGGCCCAAGCATCTGGTTTGATCAGACCTGCATTTGACTCACTAACCAGTCTACCCTGCACATGATGCACACTGTTCCAGTTTTAAATATACGTATTAATTAGTTATCACTCTAGTCTAGTTTCATATTATTCCAGCACTGCAATTTGACTGTTGCGCGATAAACGCCAGTCCCGATCAGCGGTCTTCTGAAGTCGCCGCGCTTCGAACTCATCCTGGATTTCCTGGATGGTTTTGCCATACGTCTCAGGAACGAACGTTTGCACAAAGAGGAAGGCCAACGTGACTGTGCACATGAAGGGCACAAAGCTGTAGTTGTTGAAGGCAGCAGCGATGTACGGGTAGCCCAGACCAATGGCAAGACTGCACAGCCAACTGCAACCCACGCAAATCGAGCAGCCCATCGCTCGAACGTCGTCCGGGAACAAGTCGGCCATAATCCCCCACGCCAACGGTCCGAGGCTTGAGCCGAAAGTAGTCACATACAGAGCTGTGAACACAATCGCAAGTGCAGGCAAGCTAGCAACAAGCGACACCGTGATGCCCACCGCACTGAGAAACATGCCCGTGAAGCCGATCAAGACGAGTTTGCGGTTGCCAAGGTTAGCTGATAGCATGCCACAGAACAGTGTCGGGAGAACGTTGACGAAGTTGACCATCAAGACACCGATGCGGCTGTCTGTGAGTCCTGCTTGCTTGAAAAGGCTGGACGAGTAGAAGAAGACGGCGTTGACACCGGTGAGCTGCTGCGCTCCAGCCACACCAATTGCAGTGAGGAGCTGCCTGATGAGCATCGATGAGAAAAGCTGCGAGAAGCTACGGGGCTTCGTCGGTACCGGCGCCATCAAAGCCATCGACATTCTCATGTCTTGTGCGACGTACTCACTCCCGGGGCCTACTCGGGGGGCTTCCTCGTCCTGTTTAATCCAGGTCTTGGCAAGGAACACGTTCTCGGTGCCATACAAGCGCGACAACTCTCGCTCTGCCATCAGTTGCTGGCCCATCGTTAGCAGCCATGACGGGCTCTCCACAAGCACGAAAGGTGCAAGCACCAAAAACAGGAACGCCAAGACGGTAGGGAACGCCGCAATAAACCTCCATCCAGTGCTTGTGCTGGCGAAGAAGAATGTGATCGCAACGAACAAGTGACCCAGCGTGATGGAAATCTGGAAACAAACACCCAACTTGCTGCGGAGGTGCGGCGGAGAGATTTCGCCAATGAATCCGGGGATGACGGCGGTGGAGGCACCGGCAGCGATACCTGCGAGCACGCGTCCAACAATGAAGACCCAGATATCGTTTGCGCTGGCCTGGATGAGAGCGCCTGCCATCATGAAGAGGCAGTTGGCCATCATGGTTGGCTTGCGACCGAACTTGTTGGAGATCCGTCCCGTGACGAGACTCCCGAGCATACCGCCGACGATCCAAGAACTGACGGCCATGGTCCACTGCGTCTTACTGTGTCCAGGGAACATGAGGCAGGTTCCGGATGCGATGGGTCTTGCATTGCAGTCGGCTTCGTTATTGAATATCGAGTTGTTCATTTGGGAGGTAGACCATCCGTACTGGAACGGCTGCAGTGCCGCCACCAGGACGTTGGCGTACAGTCTCCACGTTGGTTTGATTGTCGAGTTGCTCTGGATGGGCTGAACTGGTGTTGCCTCGGAGACTACAGGCGTCGGCACTACCCAGACATGGCTCGCACAGCTCGACGACGGCGTGAACTGCATTTTATCGCAACGTTGCCCACGATTCGTTGCGCGCCTAGGAGGCAGTTCTACGTGGCGTTCTTGGGGTTGTTGCTCGTCAATGTAATTGAAAAGTGGACGACCAACTGGACTGCGGTTGCGCGGTCAACCGTGCCCAGTTGTTTGGTCTGCCCCACGAGTTCATGCCACGACTTGTGCAGGGTTGTGCGACTTGTGCAGGTGGTTGATTTGGACAGGACACGTCCGGTAATCCGGAATCGATAAAGTAAATTTTATCGCTCCACGTACGTGAGCTGAGCTTTTGTCGAGCGTTCGCGGTGTACAGAACCTGTCACTGACGCCAAGCGTTTTGGATGACGATCGGTGCCGGATCGCCGGATCGATCAAGTCAGAACGGGCATCAGGGCAAGCTCTTCATTCGCAGCGTCGTGGCCTTGACACGTTCAGCCTGAGGCAGCCTCAGAGGCTCAGGAAGTCCGTGAGCCAGGCAGAATGGCAGAAATGAAGAGTTGTGGTTGCGATCTTCCTGATTGGTCTACATGTATTATATAATACAGTTCGTGTTTTATACTGTACAGTATAGAAGTAATACAGCCGGTGGCGAAGTCATTTCACCAACTGTTACAGTACCGTACTGTACCGGGAGCTTTTTGCATGCACACAACGCGGAGTCCTTACGATTTTTTTGCAAAAATCCCCAGACCGGCATTTTCCTTGTACCGACGAAAGTCGCCACGCTATTATAATACTACAGTAGTGTTCTCGGTGTCGCCACATTCATGGGCAGTGTAACGCAGCAAATATTGCTGGCGCTTCGATCTCCAGGTTTCCTCGCAGCAATATGTCGAGCAAATAGATGAAGACATGCAAATTGTTGTGATGCAGTAAAGTCGATGCGGATACCATGTGACAATCACTCCTTACTTGCTGTAATGTGACATCAGTCCTTACTTGTTGAAGCGATTATATATGCTATTATCGGTTTGAAAAGGATATTCGAAGACTGTGGAATCGTGGAGTCTGCAGTCTCTGTAAACGAACTTGACAGCTTGTTATCGGAAAAGTTCATTCATCCCGCTGGGCTGTGGCTCTACTGGGAGCATTGCACTGTATTCCAGTTAATCGGCCCGCGCCACCCATACGTGCTTCAGAGAACTCAAGAATTTTACTTATACATGTGACTAATATTATCCAAACAACAGCACGTATGCACCTACGATCAACAATGCATTCCTCGTTGGGGGTGGGCACATCAGTCCTACCTCATCGGCATACAACAGATACCGGTATGTGGTTTCCTCTATTTTATAAATTGTACTGTACTGTATCAATGTGAGCCGAACGTGTCTTGCAAAAGAAACGACAGAACAACGGTACATGTACGTAGACCGTCTACGTACATGTACTGTCGTCTAGCCGTTATAGACGGACGATGCAGGAGAGCTTACCGGTATTGCGCATTTTAAACGATCCGAGACCCGGGCCTGATAAAAGTTCTACATGCATCACACTGAAATGATGCTCATCCCGTAAAGAATAACTTGCGTTCCCACCTTCTGCATCCCACAAAACGGGGTGGCAGACGAATAACAAAAGTTGTGTGGATCCGTGAAAGATGATGGCGTGAGTTCGTACGATCTTGCCATACCGACGGCTGTCAGCAGCCGTGAACGCAGATCAAGGCTGTTGCCGGATATTGTGTTTGCGTACATAATGCAATACCAGTTGCCACATGCAGCTCCTCTCAGAAGGCTGAGAAACTGTCAGCTGCCAACTCAAGTACAGCTCCAATTAGCTTTATTTACATGTACCGGTAGTAATATCTATCGCTAATTCAGCTTAATACTTGCTACGGCGGACACTCAGCTCGAGATGTCGGGCTTCTTCTGATTTCCACGCGATCGAAACGCGGCTTGAATCTCCTCCGTCGTCTTACCCGCGGTCTCTGGGATCCAAAACAGCGTGAAGAGGAAAAACGCGGCCGTGGTCACCATGAAAGGGGCGAACTTGTACGCGTCCAGCGCGTCCGAAATGTACGGGAAGAAGACGCCGATGAGCAGGTTGCAGACCCAATTGATGAAGATGCACATGGAGACGGCGGTAGCGCGCACCGAGTCCGTAAACAGTGCTGCTGTGATGGGCCAAATGAGTGGCCCAACACTCGCGGAGAATGACGCGACGAATGTGCCCGTGAAGACGATCGAGAGAGCTTGCACTGACAACGCCAAGGAGAGGGTAATCCCCGTCGCACTGATAAACATGCCCGCTAGTCCACAGAGCAGAAGTCGTCGGTTGCCGAACCGCTCCGACAGACGCGCCACCGTCATCGTCGGTAGGAGCATCAGCACGTACACGATGACACCGCCCACGCGGCCGTCAGAGATTCCTGCATCCGATAAAATGTCGGACGAGTAGTAGCACACTGCGTTGACGCCAGTAAGTTGTTGCGCGGCGGATACCCCCAGAGCTACGAGGAGCTGTCGGATGAAGAGCGGAGACACAAGCAGTGAAAGCACGTTACCCCCGCGGTGCTGCTCCTCGGGCTCCGACTCAAGGTCCGTATTGGCGCTTGGGTCCATCCACGAAAGTGCCAGTTGCACGTATTCGTGGCCGTACAGCCTGGCGATCTCTTGCTCCGCGCGGTCACGGTGGCCCTTCTCCAGCAGCCACGCGGGACTCTCCACCAATACAAAGGGCGCGAGCGCCAAGAAGAACCCGGCGTTCAACACAGGGAAGGCGGCGATGTACCTCCAGCCACTGCTCGTGTCAGCGAAGAAGAAGAAGAGGCTCACCACGAAGATGCCGCCCGTGAGAGAAACCTGCATGAAGGTGCCGTACGAGTTGCGGCGACTCGGAGGCGAGATCTCGCTGATGTAGCCGCCCACCATACCCGTGGCACAGCCCGAGGCCACACCCGCCACGATGCGGCCCACCATGAAGACGGAAATACTCGACGTGCTCGCTTGGATCACTGCGCCGGCCAACATGATGAGGGCGTTGGCCAGCAGGACCCTCTTGCGGCCGTACCGCTCGGAGATGGCTCCGCACGCGAGACTTCCGATCATCCCGCCGACGATCCACGCGTTGACCAACAGCGTCCACTCCGTCTTGGTGTGGCCCGGGAACATGAGGCAGGTGCCGGCCACTACCGGCCGCGCGTTGCAGTCGTCCTCGTCGTTGAAGGCTGTGAGGTTGAGCTGGCCCACGGACCAGCCGAACTGGAAGGGCAGCAGCAGCAGCACCAGGAGGCTGCCCCAGAAGGTCGACGACAGCGGCACCGACTTGTCTGCTGGGGTATCGCCGGCCGTGGGCGTGTGCACCTCGACGAACGCCGAGTCGTGGGCACTGGGCTCAGGGAGCGCGTCGACGGTCATGGATTAATCGATACGTTGCGTTGATGGAAAGTTGGAAAGTGATGTCTTCGCACCGGCACGCGGACCAACCAGCGCACCAGAAACGTAGCGAGCTTCCAGTACATGTCCAGTAGACATGCGGTTGGCGGCCTTTTTTGTCGGATCGCCGCGCAGGGACGGGGGCTGCCAGTCGCGCACGCACATGCAGCCTTACCTTACCTCGGGACCTGCTCGTCACGCCTCGTTTGGATGAACGTGGCGAGCAGCGCGGGGATAATAGAGGCATAAGCAGGTACAGTGTAGATGGACGTGTTGTCGAGATGCATGACGTCCACCGAGGTGGTGGTGAGGCACATTTCGCCAGTACAAGCACGCGCTTCGTCTACTTGAGAAGGAGTGATGGTCCTGCGCATTCAGAAAAAGCAACTTCAAGTTGCAGTCGCGCGCCACCCGATGCTACGACAGGTGCAACGCCTGTCCAGATTGAGCGATGTGTTGCCTCGCTCTCGACTTCGCCGTTTGCTCTTACCCGCTCAGTCTGAGCCTCAGACACGTTGCTGTTTCAGCTTCAATCAAGACACCGGACAGATGCACCAACTCGAGTCGCATTCACCAACTTGCTCTGTTGGGGCAAGCTTCATTGATCTCTTCTGAATTGCCCTGCATCGTTTAGAGCACTGTGATCCAGAAACTGGGGAGACGAGTCTTCAACTCGACGAATGTGAGGCGCCAGAGTCGAGGTCGCGTACATGCAGTGCAATCAACCGGCTTTGATAGATTAAAATAAAATAAAATAAAATAAAATAAAAGCTACATGTACATGTACCAGTATGACTTCAACAACAACAATTATTATCTTACTTTAAATTTAAAACCTTCACCACATCTAACATCTAAAATGTTCTATCCGAGCACTGGGATCTGGCTGTTGCCAGACAAGCGCCACTGGGGCTGAGCCTTTTTCTTCTTCGACCACTTTGCATCGAACTCGTTTTGGATCTCTTTGATGGTCTTCCCGTACGTGTCCGGCACGATGGAGAAGAAGAAGAGGAACGACAGCGTAATCGTGTACATGAATGGCACGAAGCTGAAGTTGCCCAGCGCCGCGGCAAGGTACGGGTACACCAGTCCAATAGTGAGGCTGCACAGCCAACTGCATCCCACACAAATCGAGCACCCCACGGCTCGAACGTCGTCCGGGAACATGTCGGCCATGACTCCCCACGCTAACGGCCCGAGACTCGCACCAAAGGTGGTCACGTAGAGTGCAGTGAACACAATGGATAGTGCAGACATACTCGTCACCAGCGTCACTGTGATGCCCACGGCACTCAGAAGCATCCCTACAAACCCATACAAGATGAGTTTGCGGTTACCCACACGCGCCGCTAGCAACCCGCACACCAAGGTCGGCAGCACGTTGACGAAGTTGACCAGCAAGACACCAATGCGACCGTCTGTGAGGCCTGCTTGCTTGAAGATGCCGGACGAGTAGAAGAAGACGGCGTTGACACCCGTGAGTTGCTGGGCTCCAGCCACACCAACGGCTGTGAGTAGCTGACGAATAAGCACCGGCGAGAACAGCTTACTCAGGCTACCGCCGCCTGCTTGCGGGGCGTCGGGAGAAATGATCGACATGCCCAAGTCCTGCAGTCTCACGCTGCCTTCACGCTCGCGTTTCGACTCGACGTCGTCCTGCTTGATCCACTTTTTCGCCGCGTACACATTTTCAGCGCCAAACAAGCGCGTCAACTCTTGTTCTGCACGTTCCGGCTGCTCCGTCATGAGCAGCCAAGCCGGACTCTCCACGAGTACGATCGGTGCCAACGCCAGAAACAGCGACGCTAACACGATCGGGAAGCCCGCAATGTATCTCCAACCGGTACTCGTGCTGGCGAAGAAGAACGTGATCGCAACGAACAGGTGACCCAGCGTGATCGAGATCTGGAAACACACACCGAGGCGACTGCGGAGGTGCGGGGGGCAGATTTCACCAATGAATCCGGGGATGACGGCGGTGGAGCCCCCAGCCGCGATACCTGCGAACACGCGTCCAACCGTGAACACGGTGATGTTGCCGGCCGTAGCCTGCACGGCTGCCCCTGCCATCATGAAGAGGCAGTTGGCCATCATAGTTGGCTTGCGACCGAACTTGTTGGAGATCCGTCCCGTGACGAGACTCCCGAGCATACCGCCGACGATCCAGGAGCTGACGGCCATGGTCCACTGCGTCTTGGTGTGTCCGGGGAACATGAGGCAGGTTCCAGGTGCGATGGGTCTTGCATTGCAGTCGGCTTCGTTGTTGAATATCGAGTTGTTCATCTGCGAAGTGGACCAGCCAAACTGAAGCGCTTGCAGGACCGCGACGAGGATGTTGGCGTACAATCTCCAAGTTGGCTGGAGAACAGTTTCTTCCTCGGCTGGCAGGGCCATCATGACCATGGGCGTTGGGGCCACCCAGACGTACCCACTCCGGGTAGTGCTGATCATGGACGCCGAGAAGTCCATGGCTCTATATGTAAGCGTGAGCTACTTGTGAAAATTGAGTTGTGCCGTAGTGCCAGAAGTAGATGATGTGAAGCTTTGGGCTTTCGGCTGTTGGGAGTGCCTCCGGCTGTTGCAATTGTAGAAGTGAACTCCCTCCGACGTCGCTAAAGCGCGCTTCCACTCTTGCTTTGAGGGCTTGTGGACATTAGCAATCTCTTTGGATTGTGCCCTTACGTAGTCCTCCGTCAGGGTTGCGGGTTTTAGTTTATGCCGATGGATAATGCTCGCTTTGCGGGGATGGGGGAGTCGCTGTTGACAGCTTGTCTTGCGCTGATATCCATGCATTGGCTTGCTGTGTACTCGTACGTATTTGCGCTCGAGACTGCGGCCACGTACCATAAACTACCAAGGATTACAATGCACTCACTGTTACATCATGTATTAATACAGGTACAGTAGAGTACTACAAACTGCAGTGCAGTAGGGCATCATTAGCCGATCCGCACGCAAACTGAAATAGAGCTGTACATATCAGCCGTCCCACACGGCACCACAGGGAAAGATTTACCATGGTACTGCTGGTTACCGGTAGGTGCTTGACATCGTGATGGTTTGACATGCAGGAATGCGGAAGTGAGCTAGAGGCAGCTGTGGACGATGTCTACGGACACCAATGGCTTTGATCGCGCATGTATAAGCAAGTGGGCTTGCGTACTTCGACGCGCAGATTGTTAGGATTGGACTTTCGATTCGGAACGCCAGGCACGCGATGGTGGCACGCATCTTGGATACAGTAGGTAGCGATGAACGACGCAAGAAGTGGCGCTGCCACCGTATGGTGGAGAACCTGCACAGCGGTGAGAGTCCACCATCATTACTGTAGGACATTACTGTAGGATTAGCGTTATGACAAGAGTTTTTTTATAAGTAAACTCTTGTCATGTTTTAATAAAAAAATTCTCCTTAGGCACCTCGACTCGGCACGAGAGCATTACCGTACGGTCGGACAATAAAATATGTTATTGTATTGCAGACTTCACTCAGCCGTAATAATGAATGCAATATGAGTGACCCCAATAATCAATTATTTTAGTGGAGCAATACCATAATAGTTGTATTGGCCAACATGTTTAACTTGCTAGTTGTATGAGTACGAAAAAATCCGCAATTACTTGGGCTGGCAAAGCTCAACAATAATAACTGCAATACGGTGTCATCCAATAATAAATAATTGTAGTGGAACCATACCATAATAATTGTTTTGATATTATTTTTCCCGACCCCTGCGTACCACGTACAGTATGTCGTGGCACTATCAATGGGCTCCACCAACAACAACGCGTACAGAACAGTTCTACTCTATTTCACGACTTTTAATCCCTGTTAACCCCCTTCAGTTGCCGCCTTGCGTCGAACTCGTCCTGAATCTCCTGCATCGTCTTCCCGGACGTGTCGGGCACGAATATGCGCACGAAGATGAACGACAGTGCAACTGTACACGTGAACGGCGTGAAACTAAAGTTGACTAAGGCCGCAGCAATGTACGGGTAGCTCAGTCCCACCGTAAGGTTAGACAGCCAACTACACCCCACGCAGACCGAAGTGCCCATAGCTCGAGCATCGTCAGGGAACAAGTCAGCCATGACCACCCACGCAAGCGACCCGAGACTCGAGCCGAATGAAGTCACGTAGGTCGCCGTGAATATGATGGCGAGTGCTGGCACGCTAGCGACGAGCGATATCGTGATGCCCACCGCACTAATAAACATCCCCGTCAATCCGCACAGAATGAGCTTGCGATTGCCTAGGCGCGTCGCTAGCATCCCGCAGAATATGGTCGGCAGGACGTTGACGAAGTTGACGACCACGATACCAACACGGTCGTCCGAGATACCAGCCTGCTCGAAGAGCGTGGACGAGTAGAAGAAGACAGCGTTGATCCCCGTGAGTTGCTGAGCTCCTGCCATACCGATGGCAGTCAGCAGTTGTCGAATGAGCCTTGGCGAGAAAAGTTCGACCAAGCCCCTCGACTTGGGCTTGCCCATGGTGTCCGAGTGCTGGTGCAAGTCGTATTCGCTGCAAGAGTCATCACGTGGGCCTGGGTGCTGGTGCTTGATCCAAGTTTTCGCTGTGTACACATTTTCTTCACCAAATAGTCGTCCGAGCTCACGTTCCGCCAGTTGTGTCTTGCCTACCATCAACAACCACGCGGGGCTTTCAAAAGGTGCTAGTGCCAAGAACAACACCGCCAGTAGAATTGGGAACCCCGCGATATAACGCCAGCTGGAGCTGGTGTCGGCGAAGAAGAAGGAGATGGCTACAAGCAAGTTGCCGATGGTGATAGCAATCTGGAAGCCCACCCCAAGACTGTTGCGGAGGTTTGGAGGCGAAATCTCGCTGATGAATCCGGGGATGACGGCCGTAGCTCCACCTGAAGCGATACCTGAGATGACACGCCCACCGATGAACATCCACACGCTCGAGGCACTCGCAAGCGAGAGCGCCAATCATTCCACCGAGGATCCAGGCACTGACAGCGATGGTCCACTGCGCCTTGGTGTGTCCTGGAAACATGATGCAAGTACCGCGCGCGACGGGTCTAGCATTGCATTCGTCTTCGTCGTTGAACGTCGTCATTCAATTGAGAAGTTGACCATCCGTACTGCAGAGGCTGCAGTAGTGACACCAAAACGTTGGCGTAGAGCACCCATCGTGGTCGAACCGGAGCATGGAGATCCGGCACTCTGGACACACTCTTCGGCGTCGGGGCTACCTGAACGTAGTCGCTGGTAGTACTTCTCGGATACGACGGTGACCAAGCCATTGGCTCCGAAGCCACTTGCGCAAAGATCGGTGAATCGAGTTCTGCGTGACAGGATCCATCGTGTCATGCTCAGCCACAGTCGGTCAGAGCTCGCTATGCTCCGAACGTTCTTCGATTTCATCGGAGACAGGCCTCGATGCAAGGATGGTAAAACAACACCAAATCGTGACGGGAAGCTCGTACAGGTACGTGTAGCAGTTGTCCCAGAATCTATGACGAGACGAGAATCGAACGGAGGGTACCAGTGTTTGGCTTAAATGCGTGAAGCAAAACCTCTGGTGGTAAGAATCAAAACGGTGCTGGCATTGTATTCTCGATCCACACCAAGGGGTACAGTACCGGTAACAACGCCGTCGGACTCCCAACTCGGAGTCAATGATTTCGAATCGAGATCCTCCATACCTATGGTAGATTACGGTGGTCTGGTATTACGTGCAATACATGCAGCCATCACCGAACACGATCCAGCGCCAGCTCCCAACTTCTTTGCTCTCCATTATGAGCTATGGAGTCCATATGCGCCCAAGAAATTGAAGCAGCTCTGGGGTGCGTGCGGCCGATCAAGATGTGTCTTCCAGGATTTTCGTTCCCAAAATTTAGATTACATTGCGAAATATTACAATACCACTACTGAACCAAACCAGGTATTAACCCTAGTTTTAGTTTTCCATTTCAAGACGAAAAAGAATCAGACGGGAGGATGCCTCACGGGGAGACGAGTCCAGCAGCAGCGCAGCCCTTTCGCGAGCAGGTCGCCGAGAGCAGCGCGTGCGCGTACACAGAATCGAACGCACAGCGCGCAGCGGGCGGCAGCAAAGTGGCGGTGGTGGGCGCCGGCTTCCTGGGCAAATGCATCGCCATCGACCTGTCGCTGCTGGGCGTGCACGTGGTCGTGTGCGATACGAACCCGCAGACTGGTGACGCGGTGCGTTAAGAACTGCGTTAAGTGCATTCGTTGGTGTTATTAACTGATAATGATGACACGTTATGTTGCTATGTTGCTATGTTGCAGTTATCCTCCTACGCGTACGAGCTGCTGCACCCGCTGCTGTACCTGGGCTACGTGACCAAGAGCATGCTGACCCAGGCGTGCGGCAACATCACAGTGGTCTCGGATGTGGCGCAGTGTGCCGACGCTGCTATCGTTATTGAAGCGGTGAGAAGTGTCCACTTAGGGAGGACGACAGTGTCCTCTTATGGCAGTTACAAAGGCTGATGTGGTTTGATTGGCGACAGATTCCGGAGAACTTGGAGGCCAAAGTGAAGCTCTTCAAGACGCTGGAGCACCACTGCTCGGCGTCGACCATCCTGGCGACCAACACGATCGAGCTCCCTATCGACTCCATTCAGTACGTCCTACTTACTATAATACCTCTAGCAGGGGTGCATCATCGTCGTCGTTGCTGACGGTGGCCTTACTTCTGTCACGTGTAGGATGCACCTGCAGCACCCAGACCGCTTCCTGGGCGTGCGGTTCTTCTACCCATGCGTGCTGATGTCTCCGGTTGAGCTCACAGTGGGCACCTCGACGTCGCAGGGCACAGTCGACCGCATCGTCGCGTTCTTGCAGCGACTGGAGAAGCTGCCGCACCGCGGACCGACCAAGCGCGTGCTGACCAGCCAGGAAGCTAGCGCGTTCCAGTTTGACACGGCTGTACGCGGCTGCTTTTATCACGGCTTGCTCGAGCCCAAGCGCTCCGCGTCCTTGGCCGACGTCATCACCCCTCAACCCGGACCGCCGCTCGTCGGACCCAACTTCAACGCCGATACGACGTCACTTTAGTATCACCAAGCACAGTACGTACAGGGACCACTACCGAATGTTTGGATGCAGTTAACGAGTTACTTCCACTTAAGTTGCAGCTGCTGGTGCAAGTACCTGGCTGTGTCGACTTACGGGTTGGCCTTGGTCTTGAGGCCGAGGCTGGTGAGGAACTGGTC
>JAHQIV010000676.1:0-13806 GCA_030463285.1 Phytophthora europaea
ACCACGCGCGTCCGCATCGCAACGCGTTGCTGTACAGCCCTCTGCTCCGCTCAGGACACACTTCTCACTCCAGTAGATAGGAACGAACGAGTGTTATTAATACAAAGCAGTTTTACTCTAACCTACAAGTGTGCAAGTCGTTCGGTACTCGGTACCTTAGGCGACAGGGAAGGCCTTTTTGCATAGAAGACAACAGAGACGCTAGGCGTCTGTGGTGGTTACCGTGTTACGCTTCCTCTAAGTTACGGTGCGTGTGACCCCCGTCACACTTAGGCACATACTCAAAAAATATGGCTGTTTGGTCGGCATTCGTGATTCCTTCATCGACGATGCGTCTGCGGACCGAGCATTTGTGAATTCAACCGAATCAGCGACCGAAACTTGGTCTAGGCGCGTTTTCGCGCGGAGCGAAAGGCTGTATCTCGCAAGAAATATAATCATCCATGAAGGAGATGCTGCAGAAGCGGACTTGGCCACATCATACAGTTCTGCAATGGACAACGCCACTAAAGTCAGCATTTTAGAAGCCACGGAGACGCCATGGGAGCGAAGCGCAATTAGCTAGTCGAGAATGTCCATCTCAGCGTCTTCGGAGAGCGTCTTGGCTGCTCCATTCTGGTGCAGCGGGGCTGCCGTAGCTTAGTGTCAGAGGAAGACTAACAGACTCAGAGAGTCTACAGTACTTTCGATAGCCTTAACTCTATACGAGAGTCAATAGCGAGTACCGTAAGTTTCCTACTTACGGCCTCCAGAGAAATATAATACCTTAAACAAGGCAAATGAACTCTGGGCTTCAAAATGTGAACTGAATGTATTGTTGTTAGTCGCGGCAGAGCCGCCTGTTGTCTGGATGTGTAGGACTCACTATCTATCATAGTAGAGCCTAGTCTAATGCATATGGGTGGCCCTCAAGCCACCTACTGATCTAATATGAACTAAAGGGGTGTGCAACACATAACTCGTGTGTGACACACTATTTGTTGTAACCCCGTTACATCTGGTGTGTTTTGTTTTGTTGCGCTGTTTGCGTCTTGGACGCGATGCTCTCGATGTGCGCACGTTGTTGCTTCCAGCGACGAATTACGCGCACTTTAGACTTGTAAGCAGTGCTTTTAGGGTCGATGCAGGGCCAAAACGTGTCGAGCACAACAGGCGTCCTGTGTGTGTCGTAAAAGGCAAGCACGACAGACTTTATTGCAAACGTCTCTGACACTAGTTTGGGCGGGTTTGGCTTCCGACCTTCTCCATGCCTCGCCACAATGCCCCTCATGCTGCTGCCGGACTTGGTTGGTGCTGGTGTGTTCCCGACTGGCTCGACGGTCCTGGCTCTACAACGAGGTGACACTATCAAATCACAGCAAATCTTGACGTGACGAGGACTAATCCTCGAATGCGATTAGTTAATTCGATGGGGTGACATTTAACACCGGCGGACACTTAACACCTAGATTATGGTAACATGCAAGCTTATCTTATTAGCTCGCCGCGTCATTGATGTGTTGCACTGCACAATCGAAATAGAACTGATCTGTATTTACTAGTAATTCATGCTTAATAGGCGATCCCCGTAAGAAGGGACATCGATCGAGTGGCAAAAAACAATTGGTAAATCCGGGAATTGAAAACTTACATTGATACTTTGACAGCGACTTCATTATAATGTTTAATGCATCATGGTTTATTATATATAGCATCACTTTGAATTGCGTCCCGCTAGCAGCTGCAACATGGTAATTGCTGCCTAGATGTCAGATATTTAGGTCGTGTTCGCGCTAGCTGCAATTACGCAAAATAGCATTTTTCGCGACTATTTCGGGAGGGTCTCTCATTATGACTTCTTTGTGAAACCCAATTTTTATCGATCTGTGTTCGCGCTGACATAATCAGATTTTCTTCGGCACCAAAGCGACGTTGGAGACAAGCGGAATAATGCTGTTGCTTCTGATTGCAATCGTTGTTGCTCGCATCAGTGTGATGCTGCGGGAGTCGCGCAAGTTTCAGCACAAGAACGTCGTCCGACTGCTTGGCCTTACGACGTCAACAGGGTAGCGATTCTTCGACGCTATTCACATGTCTCCAAACGAGACGCTCTTCCGCGACCACTTTTGCATGGATATCAATGCGTTGGACGCATTGTTCGAGCGATGTCAGCCTCACATCCGAAGCTCGCTCCAGAACCAACACGAGGTCCTTGCTGTGGTCCTCAACTGGATTGGAATAGCAGCGACGTGCCGTGGACAAGAAGTACTGTTTGACTTATCGTACTCAACGGTTCATGCATATTGTGTTTTCTTCTCAAGATTTTCGAGCCCAATCTCCGGCGAATCGACAGACCTGTCGAAGTCGATAAAAATATGTTTTTTGACAGTGCGATCAGATTCCAATCGAGTGCGACGGCGGAAACATGGAGACGAGTGATCGCACGGGGACCACACGACGCAGACCACAAGGCAATCGAGACCGCTGGTCACCGTATGCGGACACTCGAGCACCTACACGAAGGTCGCCGCGCTTGACACCGTCGCCACCTACGTCTTCGCACCCCCGTGCGTCAACAAGATCGCCCCAGACGATGCCTCGTGACGAGGTTGCAGTCAGAAGATCTCCACGCTTGACACCAGATGACGCCTTCTGCTAGGTCAAGTGCTCTGAGGGCGGCGTGGACCTGGTGGAGTTAGTTCTGGATCCAGTTCCTAATCGTCTTCTCAGACTTATTGTAGACAGACGTATGCTAGCTCGCGTACCGGATAGCCAAGGTGATAATATCCATACAAGCAGTGAAAAACCGTGTTGGGGTGTGCGTGCTGTTTAGTTGCCGCTTCTTCCTTATCAACGAGCGAAACACCAACTCGAACAGCGCGAGCGAAACGTCTACCAGCGCCACTTGTGAGACCAGGACCCCCACCAACAGCAAGTCCAGCGAGAACACCACCAACGGTGCCAGCAGGACAGAGAGCTCCAGCAGCGAGAACTCCAGCGAGAGCACTACCAGCAAGATTGAGATCGCCACGAACAGTACCAGCGACTACCAATGGCTACACTACCTCACCGCCTGCAGAAATTGTCGCGATAGGCTATAAGTTGAACGTAGTGATCGTTTTGACCAATTAATGACGCAGGTCGATTCGTCGGCGGTTTCGCCGACGAATCGAAATAGCTCGGCTTTGGCAAATTTGAGCGGAATTGACAATATCGCCTTCATGGCGTGTATGCGAATGTGCGAGCGCAAAAAGAGCTGATTATCTTGGCAACAAGTGTCCCAAGTGACTTCAAACAGCGCTATCCGTACTTCAGTCGCTATCGACGGAACCCATTTCAGTATTGTGGTGCCAAGTGAGGACGTGAAGTGCTTTCGGAATCACAATGGGTTTATCTCGACGAATGTCCTCATTGCATGTGACTGGAATATGAATGTCTGCTTTATTTACCCTGGCGCGGAAGGAAGTGCACATGATTCCATGGTACTAAAATGGAGTCACTTTCTGGAGAGCCTTCCTGCAAATGTTTATGTGCTCGCAGACGCTGGTTATGCTTTGAGCCCCCAAGTGTTGACACCTTATCGGGCCGTGCGTTACCATTTGAAGGAATGGGCGAAGTCAGCTGGGCGCCCAAGAAACGGCAAATAACTTTTCAACCTGCGTCACGCTAAGGCTCGCAGCATTGTTGAACGCGTGATTGGAGTGTTGAAACGCCGTTTCAAGATCTTGCGGTCCGGCATGGACTACGAGTTCGTTAACATCAAAGCGGTGATCGTTGCGTGTGTTCTTGCTCACAATTTTATCAGGACTTTCGACAAGTCAGACCTTGCTGAAGACCTAAAAGACTGCGATGACGAAAAGGCGATGGTGATGCGGAATCAGAAGATGAGGAGACTATCGCTTTCGACTTTCAAAACGGTACAAATTGGAGAACATGGATGACGACTGAAATGTGGAACGAGTATCAGGAGGATATGACTTGTAGAACCTCCACTTCACACAGTGAAAGTGATGACAACAGCGCTGATGAACGGCTATCTGGCGGTGATAGCGTCGTGGAGTCTAGCCTCGCCAGTGATGTTGACATGGAGTCTATCATTACTGGCGAGTTAGATTCCATGTCCGAATGCAACATCGAGAGTGACAACAGCACTCGCCTAAGCGAGACAGACGCAATGAGCGTCGTGAGTGAGGCGTATGGGAACGCTTGCTATTTGAGCGAGTGAATCACTTTAAGATGCAATAAACGTCATCCATTTAATTTTCGCACGCATAACGTGAAAGCCTCGCTCTTTCGTAACTGTCTACGGTCTATCGAGACTATTGCTCGCAAACTAGTGACAAATCAACTCGTTGAAGAATGAGAGGGGGTTCCCGTAGTGTTGAAGGGTCCTACATAAAATCGCTGAGTGCATGAGCTTATTGGACGAAGGTCTCATTCCCCTCGTCTTCGTTCTCGTCATCAGCACTGCTCGCATCCTCGGAGTCGCTTACGGCTTCATCAGCTTCCGCGTTTTTGATTTGCTGCGCGTTTCATGTTCCATCCCGTTGATTGAGATTCCCGTTTTTCTTTCCAGCTGAGCGGCGTGCTGCTAGTTTATCCTCCTCTTTCAGCTTCGCGTAAACTTTCATAAGCCGCAACACTGATTCCAACTTTGTTTCCAGCGAATCACCCGTCTTTGCTTTCTTTTTTGAGCGGCTTGATTTCAGAGTACCACCTCGAATTCGCTTTACTTGATCGATGCGTCGCTGATGATTTGGGGGCTTTGGGGCTGCCCGCGAACCTTTACTGGTCCCTGCGGTGGTGTTGGCGGGGGCAGAATCACTGTCGTCATTGGGGCTGCTGTCGCCAGCTACATCCTCATTTACAGCAGGAGCATTTCGTATTTCGTTCTCATCGATCTCCTCTAGAAGCTGCGGTACAGTGTTTGCTTGCTCACCGGTTGCCCGCGTATCACCTACGCAAAAGTTTTTGTGAGAGACGAAGTATTCAATCAGCTGACCCACATACCCTTACCTGCAATCAAGCAGCAGATGGTCGCGCGTACGAAGCCTGCCTTCCTGATTTCTTCGATCTTGGCTCGGCCTTGAGGTTTCGACTCAATTAGCCGCTCCCACATGTCATCGTCGAGGGTAGGTATGTCGGACTGGACACCGCCCCCGCTCAAGCTCTTGATGTACTTGTTGAGGTCGTATTCATGCATCAAGCGTCCGAACTTGGACTTATATTGCTCTAAGACAGTCATTCCACATGCAAGCGAGGTCAGAGTAAGACACAACGACAGCGATTTACCGTTGTGAGAAGCAAATACCTTTGTCCAGTGTACGCCCATGCTTGATGTTGAGCGCCTCGGCCAGCGCGTTCCATGCTTTGCTCTTGAGCCCTTTAGCTGTTGTGGGCTCGCGTTGATTGCGTGTGTCGAAGTACTTCTCTAAGAGCTCGAATTCTTGAACCTCCGTCGACGTGGCCCGCTGCGCACCAGTCGAGCTTCTCTTGCTCGTCTTAGCTGTGCTGTCGTTATTGGCGCTCTTTTCGGCGCTCGGCTTGTAGATGCTCTTTGTAGCCGTTGTAGCTGCTTTGGCGCCCTCCTTGGCGCGCTTCTTCGCTGGGATAGCCCCCAGGAGCGCCTTAGTCTCCCGCATCGCGAACACAGCCTTAGTGTATTCATAATACCTCGCTATGCGATCTTTTGCATAACAGGTAGCGACAGACGGTACAGATTGTGCAAGCGGTTTCAAAAAAAATGAAAACGTCCGGAGTCGTCGCAGCTAGTGAGGCGTACGTACATGCATCGGGGCCTCTTACGAAGGGCGCCTTAGTAGGTTTGAAACACTCGGCTATCTAATGGCACCATTTCTATTCACGAACTAAAGCTACCGGATTTATCTGTTTCTTCACTTTCGACCACCCTTGTTGCAGGTATCCTCTGTTAAAAATAACATGACACAATGTCTAGTAAGTTATGTAGTGTTAATCCGGGATAACTATCGGGGTTTTTTCCGAAATAGTGCGGTTGTAGCAAAAATGTCATCAAAGTCGTGGATTGTACCGATTCAATTTGGCCCAATAGCGTTCCCTTTTGCGTTGTGTGTTCGCCCAGACACGGTCCGACACTGTCGCCTTCACGTTGTTGCCGCTGCATCGAGACCTCACTTCATCTTCGTCGACGAGCGCAACAGCGGACGAAGCCACATCCTCCAAGTGTTGTACCCACCTTCCTTCCTGCCCGCCCCCTGCCGTACATGACACAATGACCGAGGAAACGGAGGAGCCGCGGACGCCCGTGAATCCCTCGGGCGATGACGAAGGATCGCGCAGTGCGGACGACGCCGCCACCAACGACGAGCTGCAGTCCCCGGCTGCCGCTTCCTCCCCGCCGTCCTCTCGTGCAGCGGACGCTGAGCGCTGCAGCTCCACACACTCCAGCGGTCCGCCCATGTCCGAGAGCGCCGTGTCGTCCTCCATGGAGCTGCTGGGTCCGCTGGGAGTCGAGCGTGACGGACTGGGTGTCAAGGGATACCTGAGCATGCGCGACGAGGGCGTGACGTACCACCGCATGAAGCGCTTCTACTGTCGCTGCGTGGGCATCAACTTCGCCCGGTTCGCGTCGCGAGACGCGGCGTCGGCCATGATCGCGGCGCTCTTCAGTGCCGAGGTGCAGAAAGTCGAGTCGTGGGACGGCAAGGGCCTGTGGCACACGTACCGCCACTCGTTCAAGCTTTCGTTCACGTCGGGCGTGGTGTTCAATGTGGATGCGGACTCGGAGGAGGACAAGCGGCAGTGGATCGAGTACATTGAGACCGCGCTGAGAGGAACGGAGGATGCCGTCGAGAAGTGGAGTGCGCACGCCTCGGTGAGCCCTGACATCATGGACCTCACTCCTGGAGGACTCGTGTTTGCGGAGAAGAAGTGCAGCCCGCCCAAGTTTAAGAACGACATGACGTGTTGCCACCCTGGCTGCCATGTTCGATTTGACAGCACGGGGAAGAGACAGCACCACTGCCGAAACTGTGGTGGCTCGGTGTGCTCCGACCATAGCTCTCGGTTTGCAATGCTTCCACACTGCCACATGAACCAGCCCGTGCGGCTTTGCATGGGCTGCTATCGTGTGCAGCGTTTCATGCTGTGGCTTGGAATGCTGCTTCAACGTCTTAGTATTGCACAGACTGAGCCAGAAGGCGTCAAGAAACCTACTCTGTCCAAGGCTGACGAAGAAGAGGTCGAGGCATTGTTCGCGATATTTGGCGACGATGCATTCGGCATTTCCGATGTCATTCAGGTGTTGCATTTGCATCGTCACGGATGCGACGAAGCGTACGCATACGCCGTGAACAAACTGCTGGAATTATCTGCATCCAACCTGGCCGATTTTGAGTTTTTCTTGCCGCAGATATTTCATATGTGGCTAACGGTGGACTGGACAAACAACAACATCAAGGCTGCTTTACTCTTCCGGGTGATTTGTTACGCGACTCAGCTGCACATTCGCCTCGCGACCGCCATCTACTGGCTTACACGCGCAGCGATCGACGATAGTTGTGGGTGGGGCTTCGGCCAGTCCGAGTTATATGTGCCTGAATTCCTGTATCGGAAAATGAGCATGTGCAAGTTGTTGATGGTCAACGTGGAGATGCAGATTTCTCATGGCGATTGGTCGTTTGAAATCGACAAGGACTTGCCGGCTTCGACGGAGCAAGCTGCTATTATCAAGGGCCTGTTTGATCGTCTTTTAATCCTCGTTCATACGGATACAAAGGCCACAATCCCGCTTGGTGCAATATGCGACGCGGTTAGTGCCTGCTCAATTCCTCCGGATTTCTTACTCCCTAGTGACGCACTGCCCGAGGATTCCCACCGTGATGTTGGGGAAGAGCGTCGAATCTTCACCACACAAATTAGCTTCATTGAAGAGCTGTGTGCGATGACAGAGAGACTGCGATTTTGTGCTCCGCATGAGCGCAAGAAGGCATTAAGACGTGAGCTACAGAAGCTTGAGCTGCCTGAAGGGGCTTTCTGCCCACTGGGGTCGTGCGATGATCCACTACAGCGGCTCATTACGATTGCAAAAGATGAAGGAACAGTTTTTACGACACGAGCACGCGCACCAACGTTAATTTTTTTCGAAGTTGCGAGGCTGGCGACTGCTTCTGAAAAGAGTGCCTGGCTCCACCGTGGTCGATCGCTCACATTCAGTATTCAAAACGACAAAACCGGTGACTCTGAAGAAGTCATCGAAGTCAATGATCTGGAAATTCTGGTTCCGGCTTCTGAGGTAGAAGTCGCGAAAAATGCCATCGAAATGGCAACAAGCAGTGATATCGCTCAAGTAATCGCAATGGACACGTTTTCTGGTGATGAAGAGGGCCACAACAATGATGACCCTGCTGACGAATACAATGGTCAAAAGAAGGTACCAGACAACGATGCATCATCTAGTGGGGAAGAAGATGATAGCGACGAGGAAGAGCTAAGAGATCGCGTTTCCTCTGATCCGCCACCATCACTGGTAGCGCTGGCACGAGCCGTTGGTGGAAAGAAGAAGAAAAGTCGCCGTGGCCGGTCGGGCTCGCTGATGAACTCTACAACGAAGTCCTTGGACTCCATTATTGCGTCCTGCGCTGACACGATCAAGATTCGTCGAAGACGCTCGATTAGCGAGGGATCAGGCATTAGTGGGTTGGAGTGGTCGCAAACAGTAGTATCGATGCCAAGCGAAGTTGAAAACTTCACTGACGATCAGTTGATTTCTATGGCGCGGAACATGGAAATCAGCATGTTGGCGAGCAACCCCTCTCGTCACGGCACGTTTACGGGCAGACAAGTTGTCGAGTGGATGACAAAGAACGAGATCGTGTCGGACAAGGCGCATGCGCTCTGGCTTGGTAGTGAGCTTCTGCGCTGTGGAGCTTTGGAGAAGACCTCGCTGTCGTCTAATTCGTTCAGTGGTTTTGCAGCAAACGACGAGACATCATATCAACTGAAAAGTGGGTCCAGCACAATTCTTCAATCTCAAGATCGCCGTCACACTGTACAGTATGATGAACCACCTGTGATAGACCAGTCTCCGAGATCTACTGACGGATCTACTTCGGAATCTGTCGACCGAGAGCATCCGCTGACTCGCACGTCTTCGCGAATTATGCTGAAACCACAGGAAAAGAAGGTGGATATTGCCGACTTGGCTGACGCTGTCGACGCAAATTTGGCAGCCACATCAACTGAGGGTGTTCCAAGCTCGACCTCTAAAGCGTCAAGGCCCCTCCAGGAATGCCTTACTGGTTCATCCGATGATAGGCGTTCTGTGGTTTCAAATGCTCATGGTGGCTCGCTTATTCTCAAATTTGAGCCTGAGGCAGCACTTGCAGCAATGAACTCAGTGGAGCAAGCGATGCAACAATATGTTCTACCGAAAGAAGACGTTGCAAATGCTACCCAGCTAAGCGAAGATCTTCACTTGCTGAGAGAGCAACTCAACATTGTGTGTGAGTACGTCATCGACAAACGCAAGCGTCTACACGTCGCTGTGGAGTCGGCATTTGGAGAAAGTTTTGAGGAGAAAAGGGAGCGCTTGCGTGAAACATCATCCCATGTCGCGACATCAGATGCGCAAGACTGGGACTGTGTTGCATTCATCGTCAAATCCAACGATGATCTGCGGCAAGAGGTGTTGTGTCAGCAAATTATTCGCCAGCTGCAAGATATCTTCCAAAGCGCAGAGTTACCTCTTCGCCTTTTGCCATACGAGATCATAGCGACTTCAGCATCTACCGGTATGATCGAGTACGTCAAGAATGCGGTGTCTCTTGATGCCTTGAAAAAGAGGGGTAACTACACGACGCTGGCGGATCACTTCTTGAAAACGTATGGTCAGGCGGATTCTCCTGCTTACAAGACAGCTATGACGAACTTCGTGAGAAGCACGGCTGCTTATTCTTTGGCGTGCTACTTCCTGCAAATCAAGGACAGGCACAATGGCAATATTATGATCGACAGCGATGGGCACGTGATCCATATTGACTTTGGTTTCATCCTTGGCATCGCCCCAGGCGGCAGGTTCAGTTTGGAGACGGCACCGTTCAAGCTGACTGGTGAAATGGTTGACGCAATGGGCGGGACTCAGTCGGATTACTTCAAGGCTTATGTTATTTTCCTCATCCAAGGCTTTTTGGCTCTTCAGGTAAGACTATCATTTCGATGTTGGTATGGCTGACTCGGCGCTGATCGTGTGATCTGTTATTTCAATTATTATGTAGCAACATGCCGATACCATCTTGATGATGATCGCCATCATGGCACAGGTGGGTCTTCTTTGCGCCCTTTCACTATACTTTATCGGCCGACCAGCAATCTAACTGAAAATGTGCACAGGAATCATCTTGCCCGTGCTTCTTGTCCCAAAACCCGCGAGACATTCTGAGTAACACAAAGCAGCTCTTCCGCCTCGAGTATAATCAAAGCCAGGTCATCAAGCACGTGATTAGTCTCGTCCGGCGCAGCCACAACAGCTACCGTACTCGTCAGTACGACGTATTCCAGCGAATGACCAACGGCATTCTGCCCTAGTGATCCCCTTAATTCTGGTGACTGGTGATACAAGATGCATATGTGTCGTGTAGTCCTTAAATTTACAGACGTGGTGGTTCGAAAAGGAAAGGAAACGGAAACAGAAACACGAATATATGAACAGCCCGGCTTCTAAAACCACGGTTGAGGTGGCTGCAATTCGAATTCTACTCCGGCTTCACTTTTTTGGGGCGGCCACGCGGGCGGGTAGCGCCCGTTTTGGTCTTCGCCTTCTTGGGGGACGAAAACGGGTTCTTAGACGACTTTTTCAGCTTCGCCACGGGCATGCTACCAAGCGAGAAGCGATTCCGCGACAACGCCGGCACCAGAACGCTGTTGGACTCTTGTGCTATAAAATACGAAAAGACGGCCGCGGACGAATGCGCCGAGTTAGTATAAAGAGTAAGTTTTGATGCAGAAAGAATAGCCATCACGTACACTTTTGCGTAAGTTCCGAAGATGGCATGTCCTGCGACTCCGTATCTTGCGCGGATTGCGCATCGGAATCATCGTTCGTGTTAAGTTTCTTTGACTTCTTCACCTTCTTGACAACGACAGACAGAGCTTCTTCTTCCTCGGTATCTGCAATACAACCCAGAAGTGTCAGCTCACTAATCTATTGGATCACAATATCGAGCGATGGTATGTAATGTTTCCTAACCGTTCTTGGTCAAGTCGGCCAGAAGACTCTGTGAGTAATCCAGCTCCTCCTCATCCGACGACGAAGACGACGAACTACTCTCAACTGGAGCAACGTTCTTGGGAGAGCGCTTGGTTGTCTTCACAGCTACAGGGGCTTGGTCGGAGTCGGACGATTCGCTGGCTGTGCTCTCTGAAGACTTAACGGCCACTTCTGAGGCGATCGGAGAAATCTTCTCGGCCTTCGCCTTGTCTTTATTTTCGATTGTCGTCACCTTGGCCGCTAAGGCCGACTGGAATTTCAGCTTAGCAGTTTCCTTCGGCGCTTCCTTCTGCTTGGTAGAAACCTTGGTGACAGGCGCCTCGGTCACTTCAGTCTCGTCACCGGAAGCTTCATCTTCCTGTGTCGATGAGCTAGAAGAGCTGGAACTTGGACTGGGCTTGGCCTCAGAAGCCACTGTTGGACTTTCAATTTTTTTAGCAGGCTTGGGTTTTTCCGTTTTCTTCGGCGCTGCGGTCTTAGGCGATGCCTCCTTCTTTGCACGCTTTGTCGCCGGCTTTTCAATATCGTCAGTCTCGGTGTCGATTTTCTTCTTCGACTTGCGACTTACAGGCGTCGTCTCGCTAGCAGTCGACGAGTCATCCTCTTGATTCATCAGCGACTTGGCGGCTGCCTTCTTCACTGCCTTTGTGGTCTTCGGTTCGGCTTTTTCCACCGCCTTCTCAGCCTTGACAGCCTTTTTTTTTGCTGGCTTTTCGGTCTTAGATTTGGCTGGCTTGTCCTCAGCAGGTTTCGCCGACTCAGCCTGCTTAGCTTCTGACTTTGCAGGGGTTTTCTTCTTCTTCGTCGGCGGCTCCTGAGCCTCCGAGGAATTGGTGCCTTCGATGGCAGCGGCTTCCTTCTCGCTAGCTTTGCGCGTTTTCTTGCTTTTCGCCTTCGGTGTTGCAGAATCAGATTCATCTTTCTTAAGAGATTCCATGATTAACGCAGCGCCCGACTCGGATACATCATGCTTCGCCGCGAGCATCTTCATAAGGAGGGCATTCTCACTCTTTTTCGGGACGACCTTCTTCGGAGCTTTTTTCGTGGGCTCCTCCTTTGCGGCAGCCGGCTTCTTAGTGTCCGTGTTCTCTTTCGTAGCAGCCTTCTTCGAAGCCTTTTTCGTAGGCTCCTCCTTTGCGGCAGCCGGCTTCTTAGTGTCCGTGTTCTCTTTCGTAGCAGCCTTCTTCGAAGCCTTTTTCGTAGGCTCCTCCTTTGCGGCAGCCGGCTTCTTAGTGTCCGCGTTCTCTTTCGTAGAAGCCTTCTTCGAAGCCTTTTTCACGGTCTCCTCCTTCGCAGCAGCAGGCTTCTTCGTGTCCGCGTTCTCTTTCGTAGCAGCCCTCTTCGAAGCCTTTTTCGCAGGGTCCAATTTTGCAGCAGCTGGCTTCTTGGTATCGTTCTCTTTCGTAGAAACCTTCTTAGGAGCCTTTTTCACGGGCACCTCCTTTGCAGCAGCGGGCTTCTTGATGCTATCGTTCGCAACGGCAGCAACCTGCGTCGGAGCCTTTTCCGCGAGCACCTCCCTAGCAGCAGCGGGCTTCTTGACGCCACCGTTCGCATTGGCAGCAATCGGCGTCAAAGCCTTTTTCGCGGGCACTTCCGTTTGAACAGCGTGATTTTTCGTGGCACCAGTCTCCTTCGACGCATCCTTCGTCGTGGACACCTGCTTCTCTGCAGACGTTTTGGTCACGTTGCTGGTATTGCCAGCAACTGTTTTGGCCTCGAGGTTCTTCTTGGTATCAGCATTCTTCGAATCGGGCTTCTCCTTCGAAACGCTTTTCTTAGCGTCGTGGTTGGCCTTGTCCTCCGCCTTCTTCGCGTCCGACTGCTTCACGGCCTCACTTTGGTTCTCAGCGGCCTTCTTCTTGGCATCTGGTGTCACCGCAGTAGGAGACTTGTTGCTCGGAGCAGCAGTCGTGGCCTTGTTGTTGTGAGCATGCGATGCAATGTGCTTCGTCGGCTGCTGTTGGATCTGCAGCGCCTTCGCCTCGTGCTTCTTGGGTTCCTGGTTGATGACGACGTAGATCTGCTCCATGTTCTTGAACACGTTGCCGGCCTGCACGTTCTTGGCCAGATCCACGAAGCAGTGCGGCGAATGCTGACGTACCTTGGCGTGCGCGCGGCGGTCCACCACCAGCTCCGGAGATACGCACTTCTGGATGCGAAGGTCGCGGCTGAGCGCCGGCAGGTGCGGGAACACGCGCGCGTACTCGTCCACGATGAAATCCTCCAGGTCCGCGATCGTGCGCAAGCGCGGTGTCTGCACCAGCATCACGCGGTCTTCGTCCGGCAGCATGGCCAGCAACACCATCTCGCTCTCCATCGTCACCGGCGCCGTCGTCATCGCCATGTCAACAAGTTCGACAGTCTGCTCTCCCAGGTAGAGCAGGAAATGGCTCAATGCGAATGGCTCCGAAGCAGCCGTACCTAAACGGGAAATCATATGATAATCTGGTTAGGTACGAATTAAATTACATAATTCCCAAAACTACAATAGACGCCTCTTCGTAGTATATGACCTGTCGTATATTTTGACATAAGGAGCCCGAAAATCTGGTGAGACCAAAAAGTCGTCTCACCAGACT
>JAHQIV010000677.1:0-17758 GCA_030463285.1 Phytophthora europaea
AACACATATCTCGTGTGTGACACACTATTTGATGTAACCCCGTTACAGACACCCTGCTTTCAAGAGTTTCGCCCGCCAAAGCGTCAGTAGCGGCATTAAACTCTCTGACCGCATGGATGTATTTCACCGATCGAAGTTTCGCTGTGAGGTCCTTGTGTCGGTTGAGTTGTGCCATTAGCGACTCCTTACGACAAGCGATCACCTCTAGGGATTGCTGGATTGCGAGTCTCAAGTTTCCAACGATGACTAAGCCCTCCGCTAGCCGAAGTAACCGTGTCCTTCCAGTACGTACACCGGCACGTGGACGGGCCCCACGCCCGTCCCAAACTCGGTACTCGTGCAGGGACGACGAGAGTGAGGCCAGTGATCATGGCTACTCGGTCGATGACCGTGGCAACGGTGACTTCGATGAACCCTGCAAGTTCAATGAAGAAGAAGGTCATGTAGCGGCTGCAAGTAAACAAAAACGACGTGCGGCAGTCAACGGAATGTTCGCTCGCTCGGATCACCGCCAACGTCGAGGTGACGAACCCGGACAAAGATTCGACCACGGTAATCGACCTTTCAACCGGGACGACCGCGCCCAGCTCGCCGTCCTGCTGTCGCCGCGGCACTTCGTTGTGCAACGCGTCAAGAAAAAAAGATTGCGCCTGTGCCCAATTCCTCCAGTCGACCATCACCAGTTTTGCCGACCTCGAAGACTCGCTCAGCCCGGTCACTTCGCCAACGCGAGATTCACCGAGCGCTCGGATGGATCCTGAATTGTTGACCGCGCGGCTTCCGCGAGACTACGTTGGGTCATGTCGTTCGACGGGTCGGCCAAGACGAAGAAAGGTGGCGGTACGGCAGTTGTGCGTGTATATTGTGGTGACTTCCCGAACGGACTGTAGTGATTTATGCGAGTGCTTACCTCGAGACTACAACGGTCAACATGGGGATATGAATAACGGTGTCTCAGCCGCCTTGACCCATTGGACCAAATCCGTGGAACATGGCGTGATTCATCACGACGGCGGTCGAGTTATCTTACACGACGGTCGGACCGGTCGGACCGATCCCGGCGGTAGGGGTCACGAGTTATCTCAGGTCACCTCTTGTCGCGACGGCGTGAGCTTTCGCGACTCCTCGGTGGGTACACGGTTCCTCACGGGACGTTCCCCATTTTTCCGCCTTCAGGATGTCGTTGATCATGTCCTCTAGTTCGTGAATGTCCTTCACTCGCACGTGACAGAGACGGCGTTCAAGGCTGCGATCTCCACATGTTTCGAGGAAGAGCTGCACGGGGTCCTTCGCATCGCGACCACCCCTCTCAAACTGCAGGCAGCGTAGCCATTCAGCCGATTGAGGTAGTCACAGACGTGCTCGGACCCGTCTCGCTTAGCCGAGTAGTAGTGAACCTTCGCAGACTGGCTAAACTGCGAGCAGTAATACTTAATGAAAGCATCGCTGAGCAGCTTCCACTAGCGCTTGGCCTTCTTCGCCAGTTGACGGTACCAGTGAAGGGCGCCATCGCGAAGAATCAGCTCGAACGCCATACACCTTTCGTTCGGAAGGGTGTGCGTTCCCATCATATCGTAGACAAAAGCTCGGAGCCATTGCATAGAGTTCTCACTCTTGTTACGGGCCCCAATAAAGTTGTTAATCTGGGCGAGAGGTCGATGAGTCGCGAGCTCAAGTCTCGGCGTCGAATTCAGCCGTTCCATCTCGCTCACTTCGAAAATCGGGCGAGTCAACTCGTCGCTGGGACTGTCGATCTCATCGCCACGATCGGTGAAGTGCTCACCGTCGTCGTCGGAAGAGTCTTCGCGCGGAGTGAACCGATGAGTCGAGTGGCCGTACTCTGTCGGACGTCGCGGGAGCCTCTAGACACCTCGGACTCGCGTTAAAGGCGGTCAGTCCGGCTTGTCGACCGAGGGGTCATCATGTGGAAGCTCTGGAAGTACGGCGAGCCAAAGGTCTTGGCTGAGAACACACCGTCGTTCCCCAACCGACCGGCCGGGTCTTCAGCCGCCTTCTTTGGCGTCTGAGGAAGCGGGACTCTCGAAGGGTCTTCCTCTTCCTGGATCCCCGGTGTCTTCGGGGGGCGTCCCAGACTGATGTCGGACGCTCCAAAGCTCAAGCGATGCTTCCTCGTGCGAGTCGCGGTCAGCGATAGCTGGTGGTCATCCTTCAAGCGCGACCTCGGAAGGATGCGTTTGATGTTCACACCCCGTCGCTCGGAGGAGCGACACCGTGTCCTCGACCACTTGGGTGGTGATGATCGGGTTCACTGGCCAGGCCAACTCGCCACTCAACTCAGCCCAGACGGACTGGCGAACCATCTGTGGATCACCAGAGCCTTCGACTCCTCGGTGCTGTCCTCATAATCATACTGGGCATGATCCAGCTTCGAGACTTCATCAAATTCAGATGCGAGACTTTGGGATAGGGAGCGCGAGCCTCCACTACGCCCTGCAGACAACATCGCGCCATCCTCGTCGTCCACCTCCTGTATCGCTGTCGGAGTCTTTCTCGTTCAGGTCTTCATAATCCATCATTCCATTCTTGGCGTCAGGACCTTCGTCCGCCAAGTCGTCGAAGATGACCGATCCTTTGGAGATCGTTGACAATCGAGACGTCAGATCGCTGGCGAGGGTTGACGGAGCTCCGGTCAGTCCACGCGTTGGTCTGACCGACGTCGCTAGTACCGCTGACTTGGATCCTTTCGCCATCTTGTTCTTGTTCTTCTTGTTTTTCTTCTCTTTTCTTCTCAAAGCTTGTTAGGGGCAATACCTACACAGACCTCACATCACAAACTAGGTCACACCAATCCCGGGTCGCGGCACCAGTTGTCGTGTAGGGAAACACGATTTTATGAGTCCTCGTCCCTCCTACCAAAGTAAGGGGAACGAGCCCTACCTACACAACACACGCTTTCCCCTAAAGGTCGGCGATATATCGTTGGGATAAAACATAAAGACCAGATCCGATCCCTTACACCGGGCTGGAATGTGCCTGTGTGCGCCGTTGGGTCAGGCAGGTATTCCCACAGAAAGAAATACACCCGTAGTCACGAGCAATGGCTAGGGTGTTTTTGCGCAGATACGCGCAGCGCTTACCTGTTGCATTCCCTCAGAAAGGAAGGGTACCGGGCCAGTCAAGGCCTTTTACAGGGGGGACCGAAGTAAAACCTCGGTCAGGAGTCAAATATACTGGGGGTCTGTGCCACTCTCCTAGAAACGTACAATGAGGCCTCTGATACCTCTCAACACTTGGCCACTTCTTACTCTTGGCCTTACCAGGATGAACTCTCAGTCAATGTACCTTAAGTTCACCGGTATACATAACCCACGTCGACCGAGTGTATTCTGGCGCTTCAGCTACGCTAGCTAGACTTACCGGAGACGGACTTGACTGTTGTGGCTTAAGGGGGAATTTCTACTCTGATTTAGTGATTAGAGGATGTGGGGTCTCGTCTATATCTAATCCCCATGTCTATACAAAGATCAAGTGTAAACCGATCCTTCGGCTAATCCTACAACCGGACGAGCCTTCGTCCTAAGTCCGGATTCCTAATAAGAGGCAAAAAGAGAGTACTGATGTGACTAACCGGAGGTCTCGGCGGGGGTTATATTAGAACCGCCATAACCCACCGCCACTGACTGACCCGCTGGCACTGAAGCGCGGGAAATGTGTGTAGCCAATCAGAGGCCTCGGTCATCTTTCTCCACGAGGTTCAAGGTTGTTAGACTTCAGTGCGGGGCTGTCAATCAAAGTCAAAACTCGAGATCACACAAATGTGCCACCCTGTAGCGTGTGCAGTATACCGTCTATGTGAACCTCCTACCTTGGGTACGCTCCTCCTCGAACATGGGGATACGCAGGCATGAGCGTTTGTCATAAAAAGAGTGGTCATAAAAAGGTTTAGAGTTAACAAGGCGTCCAACCATGTTTATCTGTTACGTCGTTTGATCCGGCTAAACCGTGTTGTTCAACTTTGTCTGTGAGGACACGAAATGTGGGAGAGGTACGAGCTCGGATTCTTGTACGCCTTACCACACTCGCAGCAGACTCGACGATCACCCGGAAGATCTTCACGCTTGCGTTTCAACTTGTTTTCCGCTCCCTTGGGGTTTGCCGAACAGTAAAACTGATGCGTGTCCTTCGCGGAGAGCTTGAGCATCTTGAGACCGCAAAATTTGCAGGTGTAAGTCCGTGGCAGAACGTTTGAGACGACGTCAGGCTCCCAGTTCATCTTTGCGTACGTGAAATAGCAGTGAAGACGATAGTTGTCAGTCGTGTACGACATTCCATCGTGGATGAGGTCCCCACGAAAGACGATTGCAAACCCCACAGGAATAGGGACCTCGCGCGCCTTCGAGTCATCTCGAACCTCGAAGCACCCCTCGTGCACTCGCAGGCTTGCTCCGGGCTGCAGGGCCAGCACCATGCTAGCAGGGACACGCTGAACACGGGTTCTTGCGGCCCCATGAATAACACTCGCCGGGTAGTCCTGGTGAGCAACACGTCCGGTTTCCACTGAGGGTCCATGCTAGCCGTGGCTGTGCGAAGGGAGCTACGTAGCTCGTTGAGTGAAGGCGATGACTCACGCGGCGCCACGCGAGACTGGCCTCTGAAGTTGTCGTCATTGTCACCGCCGAATTCCTTCAAAACTGGCTTGTATTCGCGTGCTTGGGCCTCCTGAAGAATCTCATCGAGCACGTTGCGAGGCAGACCGAGGTAGATCACTTGGTAGCCTCGGACTGGGAGTGCGGGCGTGGTGCGGCTGGACGCCATTGGAAAATGAGACTCAACTGGAACGAAGGAAAGGATCTTTTGAGGCGGAAAGGGGCTCACGTTTACATACTGAGATTTGTATGGGCGGGTGGGACGGAAAGGAATTTTTGAAACGGAAAGGTACCGCTCATATAGACTATCGTATGCCTAAAGCCAGTTTCGACCACCAGCGGCGCTGCAAGACCATGGACTCCGCGCAGATGGAGGCTCAACTGCGTGCCTTCTACGCGAAGCACAACCCAGGCAACAACCAGAACATGTACGTGGTCGTGCTCCTCTAACGCGTAGATGTCACTTCGTATCACACTGGTACACGCAATCCACTGTATCACTCCCCGCACTCCCTCAAAATTGACCCAAATTCCCTATTATTGACTTATTAGCGCCGAGATTGTGCGCAAATTTGCCGGTCGCGAGCGCCAATTGTGCGCGAAGCTCTTCAAGAAGTACGGGGAGGCGCCAGACCTCACGTCTGTGGGCGACCAAGTGGTCGAGACCGTGGCAAAGGCGTCGACTCCACAGCCTGCCCTCAAGTATGACAGGAACTTCAAGCCTTACGCGCTGGCTGCAGCCACTGACAGTCCGCTGGACTTCCGCTCGGCTCAGTTCGACGCGCTCAAGGCCCTTCAAGCCCCTAGGAAACTGCTGAAGCTGCCAGTGACGACGGCGTTTCCGCTGGATAACATCCAAAAGTGCCGCCACTTGGTACGCTCTACTCTGGCTGTGAGCCGTCGGGTGGAGGAGAAGGGATGAGACTTATGGCTCAATGTGCTGCTCATTGTGTGTGTAGCTGCCAGAGTCGGACGCCAACAGACAGACGCTGGTTTCAAGACCCATGAAGGCGAGTCCGTCAGCAGCGGAAGCGAAGGCCACAGTGGCCAAGAAGAGTGCGGTGACTGCGACGCCGTCCCTGTTTGAACAGCTAGCAGGTAACGAGCGGGTGCTAGTGGTGGGTCTTTGAATCTGCGTGTTCACTTGTAGTTTGATGCTGGCAGACACGTACTTGGACGGACCTTTTGGAGTGCTTCGTCGCTGCTTCCTGGAGCGGATGCGCGTGTTTGTCGTAGTGCGCCGGGTCAACAGTGTGCGGGGGACTTGCTGGGGGTTCCTGAAGGCGTTCGATAAGCACATGAACCTCGTGCTGCTGGATGTAACGCAAGAGTTCGTTCCGCACAACACGCACGCACGATTGCTTCGAGAAGTGCGCGAGGGCAACCGTGCCGCTAGTGACGCCGTCTTCTCGGCAGCAGATCGTCGCCGGAATCGACGCGTTCTCGCTGGTGCTGGAGGCACCCAGCGCGAGTATATCAAGCAACTCTTCATCCGCGGCGACAATGTCGTCTCTGTCAGTGCTGTGACCGGCGGCAAGAACACCGAGCGGCGGAGTCAAGAGGCTGCTAAACCCAACAAGCCCAGGCCCTAGCGGGCTCAAGACAGTAAGTCACGAATGCTATATGAATGAGGTGGTATTACTTAGTTCCCGATGGTCTAGCGCGGTGCCATCCAGCAGCTGCGCTTCAGGACCATGGATCCGTCACGCTCACATGTCTTCCGGGTCCTCGTCTTCGAACTCTTTCAGCATCTTGCGGTTGTACGCTACCGTTCCCAGCACGAGTGCGAGCATAAAGAGGAAGAACGCGTAGAAGACGAAGAAGGTCCAAAGTGCCGTGTTGGTGTCGTCCGTCTGCAGCACCGCGCGCGTGCAGAGAGCGAAGATGGCGCCGAGCATCGTGTATACGCCCAGCAGGCACACCGGGATGATGACGAGGTCTTGCCACGAGTTGCCGCAGCAGAGCACCCGGTACTCTTTCTTCTTGGACGCCTTGTGCGGCTTAACGGCGGTCACGTTGACGTCGGAGGCGGCCACGGGGGCGTCGGCCTGCTGGGTCTCCACTTGCTGGGATTCCGACATACTTCCTGGACACTTGCTCGCTCGGATTGTGGCTTCTTGGCTGATGGGTCGGCTGACAGCCGCCGCTTCGTCGCAAACGAAATGAAACTCCTCGACGCAGCGATGATCATTGACATCGCCAAAAATACCGGCAAAATATACGGGCGGGTCATGTTGGTGGAGGGATAATTGTCCCCAGCCAGTGATTTGGAGTTGCGAGATCTAACACAAGACCAATCCCAGTCAACGCATTGATTGATAACAGTTGAACGGCCAGGAACAGTCTCACGCTATTTTAACGAAAGAATTTGGAGGTCATTACTCCGGTCATTGACCCTCCTCCCAGAACCAGCGAGCTCAAGTTCCGTTGAGGACTCATGGAAGGTGTGGTGCTAGTGGAGATGTCCTCGGGGGCCTTGCACTACACCAGATCTTTCTCCGAGGCGTTTGATGCGCGGCACCCAAAGACTGAACGGCTTAACCTTAGCGCACTCATCTTTGCGCTCCAAAACTTCGCGGGTACTGTACGACCGTCTGCTCTTGCCTTCCAAGGACATCTAATGTGTAGTTTTTGCTTTTCGTTAGACAGTAGCACCCGATCAGTGGACACCAGCGCCCAAAAAGATGAATCGGCTATTGGTGGCGCTGAGATTGTGATGTTCGCCACGCCGCTAGAAAACATGGTGCTTGCTGCCACCCCATCCAACAAGCTTCTTGTGGTCCGTCCAACTTGCTTCTGAGACCATTAGTATCAAGTTAAGTATTTAATCCATGCCTCACACGTCGCCAACAGGTACTGTTCACGGAGCCCGACTTTGATGCAAACGTGGCCAAGTAGGTCTTTCGAGCAGTTGTATTTGTATGGTGTATATCGATTAACTCTTCTGGCGTCCTCCTTGTAGATGGTTGGTCCGCCGCGTTGCTTATAACTACGAAAACGGGGAGAGCGTCGAAATGCAGCTTATGACCACCCTGAACCAAGTTGTCAGTCGACCATAACGAAGTTGTCTATGATCTGCGCTAACGTCCGTGCTGTGTGTAATGTAGCCGCGTCGTTTTCGGCTTGCATTCTCTCTGGCAATCGACGAAGCGATTGAGCACCAACTCATCAGTTTGTGTGAGGATATTTTCCTGTCCCGACAAAAAGACATTGAAAATGTTGCTGGGGCACCGGAAGATATGTTCTTCTTCTTCCATTACTCGGCTCGCTTAGATGATTCAGATTCAAACGTTTACAGTGATGACGAGGTTGAAAAGCGAAATAGCGGCACAAAAGTGGCAAACATGGACGACCGCGAGGAAGAGTGTCGTAAGGCAATCCGTTCTGTCAATCCATCGCTCTCCGACATATCCCGCGGGAGCACGCAGACCCTCAGCATTCGGAACATAATGGCGTCTACTCGTGCCGTCATTTCGTCCCCCACCAAGCGCGGCAATAGCAAGAAAAAGAAACCCAAGAAGAAGACTCGGTGGGGGGCTAAGAACGCCGTGATGAATCACTCCGAGCCGCACGAATTTCAACGCGTGCTTGAGGTTTGCTGGAAGAAGGGGGAGGTGGGTTTGATGGAGCCGCATCGGACTGGAGTTGCCTACAGCCTCGCTGAGGCTCTACTTCCGTTCGTGGAATTGTCAGCAATATCTCTATTCGCACCTGCCTTAGCTAGTAGTGTGGAGACTCAAGAGCGGTCTGCGAAACTTGACCAACTGGTGTGGAAAAAAATATCAAGCAACGCATCAACAAAGCAGAAATCTCAGCAAGGGACTAGCATACTTGCATGGCGTAGAGGCCCATGCTGTATATTTTACCCGATCACAGCGATATCAGCCAATCCTGAGAACAAGTCTCGTGTTCGCCTTGCTGCTGCTGCACTATTTGACGTGCTGGAGCCAATGCTGAAAGCTAAAACAAAACTTCTTGGTTGAATCGACGTCGTCACTGCCTAATGCCTCGAGGAGTAGACAAAGGAGTTTGTCTGTATCCTAATTTTCTGGACTACCCCACGCTGATGACCATATTATTGGCAGCAGCAACCCGAGCGATCTCTAAGCAGAAAGCCACGAACTCGTCTTCACTGATCCCGCGCGGGTCCAGCGGCTCGAATCTTGTAAATGCAGTCATGAACAACTCTTGGTGCAGCATAGGTTGCAATGCTTTAGAGCCTCCAACCAAAGATTGAAGCTCTTTGGAAACCGCAGTGGATGTTGGCCTGGAAGCGCTTGTTGATGCGCTCGCGGTCGAGTTGTACAGTGCTCTCTGGACCTCGGCAACATCAACCACTCCGTTTTGGTCGATATCTAGTAATGCAAACACACGCCGGATCGTCCGTGTTTCTGCTTCCCTCTCGGACAGATCGGCGTATTCGTAACTTTGGGGGGCATGATTGCCACGTAAACGATTCTCAGCACGGGTTGCAGTAGTGATGGCATCTGGCTGGATGAGACCTTCAGCCATCAAGCAAATATACGAGTCTTCGCACCTGGATAGAAATTCATCCCAGGAGAGTTCATCGCAACTCTCGTCTCGGGTAGCAGTATCGGTGCCATCTATGGGTTGACTTGTGAAAAGGGCTTCCAGACGGGTACGTTGCTTCAGCAGCAAACGAAGTAGCTGCGACGTCTTGGCCAGGGGGTGTATTTCAGCATCCCGCTGCAGAGCCCACCTCATTTCATTTTGGTTCACAGTACCGCTTGCATCCAAATCCATGAGAGCGAATAGCTTCGACAACACTTGATGTTCTTGTCGCTTGAATTGAGCGCGAGGGTTTTCAGGAGTTGTGTCAGTGAGCTCGTTAGGGGGTTTCACTTGGAGTCCGCGTGTCGAACCAGAGTTGTCTTCGTTGTTGGGCTTCTGCTGCGCAGATGCACCCGGAGCTTTTGATTTTGCGCGCGCTTTGGTCTTTGATTTCTGCAAATGCCTAAGTTTGGTGGCTTCTGTTGTTGGGTTCGATTTGGATAGAGACGGTAGCTGGTTTACTTTTCGATGGCCCCCACGTAGAATATCTCGAGTAGGACTGATCTGTAAACACGAAGGATGTAAGACATTGCGGAAATGAAAAAAAAAAAACTTGTGTTTGATGAAAGTGCGTTGCTCACCTGGTTTGGTTTGTAAGGAACACCGTTAAATCTCGCTGGAATGTGTGGATCCGGTATCTGTTGGCAAAGCAACTCTACGAGTTAGTTGTGATCTCCATAGAAAAGAGGGATATCACTTCAACAATGATAGCATACCTGAGAACGACGATAATTGACTGAAGACCCGGGTGTTAATTCACCACCCGCAGCACACTCGTCCTGACGGTCGTGGCAACCATCAAATGGGCCCTCTCCTTGCAGATCGGACGAAAATGCCAATATTTCACACTTCAAAAGCGCTGCAGCAGTGGGTTCGTCGAAAGCACACTCAGGTGGGGCCATGGATACCTCAAAGTGGGTACCTTTCGTGCCATGTATGCCTTGATGATGAACTGTCAGGGTCGATCGAAGTCCGTAGCGCAAGTCGCCGTGCTCTAATCGCTCACGAAACACCAAGTCGTCGAGCGGATATGGAGTTGCTGACGCAACAATGTCTTCGTACGGCTGAACAACAGGCGGCCGTCGCTTCTTGGCTGGCGAGGACGTTTCTTCGAGCCTTTCTTGTTGCTGCTTGGTAGGCCACCTATAGTCCAGTAGTTCATCAACTGAAATGCACTGCCCGTAGAACCAGCGAAGGTACCGAGACTGCATGCGCTGCTCTTGTCCACCGCGTGCAGCGAGTTCTTTCGTGGTATTTTTCACAACTTCGGCCTCCCATGTAGCGCTTAGAGCCTGTTCCACCACGCTTTCAGCAAAACGGCGGCTGGCAGCCTCTTCTTGAGCCATGACGATGTTGGCATCTTCTTGCCTAGCCTCCTCAGCCTGAATACCCCAAAAGTTATCCCTATTCTGGCATTGTTCGGCTTCTTCATGAGCCATCGCTACTCGAGCATCTTGCTCGTCTTGGAGTTCTCGCTGCCGCCGCTCTGAATCCATCACATCTTCCAAGTCTTCAAACTCCGGGTACTCGATTGGAGGTATGGGTGTCACGATTGGGTCAACGTGTGGTGATCGAATCGTAGCGCTTTGTTCATCCATAGACTTCGTCCTGGCCATTATCTCTTCCTCAAGACGCAGTTGCAATACTTCACGCTCGTGAGCATCTAGCCCCCAAAATCGGTCGTCTCCTTTAAGTTGTAGCATCTCCTGGTGATTCATCTCCCGTTGGCACGTCGCTTCTCGCTCCGAACCACTTTCTAGTAAATTGTGTAGATGCTGCTGGTGATTTTCGTGCTGCGGCGCGCGTGCTCGAATCTCATGAACTTGCTGTCGCGCCCGACGACCACGAGATAGCGACTGGATCGATATAGCAGCATTCACCTTGCGATCTTCAGAGGAAGCGACGAAAGTCTCCGCTGCGTCCCATCGCGTCTCGTTGGTACGCGGGCTGTAGTAATACTGCTGCTGCGCTACCGGGTCATACACTTCCACCCATTGTGTCGAATCACTTTCACTTGGACGATCTGTGTCAGTACCAAGTTCTCCAGGAGGTTGTACATTTGCGTTGTCGAGGTGGTCGTCTTCCAGTTGATTTTCTCCGAGTCTCTCGTGCCGTAGTATCGTCACTCGAGCCCGAGCTTGGTGCGACCTGGCGGCACTTTGCAGCGATACTATTGTGCTCAACACTGCTTCGCTATCGCAGTGACGAACGAGAGCTGAGGCCTCGGGAGGTGGCTCCCAACGAACTTCGCCGGACTGTGGTGCGAAGTAGTACACTGCATGCTGAACCGGATCAAAAAGCTCCAGCCACTCGGTGACTTTGTCTGCCTCGTGCTCCGTGGTATCCATTCCACTGTCCGCGTGGATCGGTGTCTCGGTGGTCTCCCATTGAGAAGTAGAATATTCTCCAACTCCCTCGTCATTCTTCTCTAGCTCTGAGCTGGGCTTGGTCCATGCAGTTTCACCTGTGGCCACGTTTGTGTAGTACGTCTCGCCATTGTCGCTGATGCACTCGACCCACTGGTCTTCGGTGCGTGGCTGTTCTGACTGTTCTTGTGCGTAGTAGCCGTCCCAAGTACTGGAGTGCGTGGGGTCCTGGCCGTCCTCCATCGATCGGGTCGAAGCGACTTTACCAAAACTTGGTGACTCTTCAACTAGTTGAGCACTTCAGGATTTGTTTTCATAGTCGGCGTTTGAAGCTTTTATTCGTCACCAAACTCGCGTGTGATGGTTTTTCCAGAGAGAAGAAAACAAGTTACGTCATTGCCAAGTTCATGAATCTTGATCCACGAGTTCATTTCAGTAGGGTCTTTAACAGGCCATCACCAACGGATCATCATTAGCTGCGTCTTCACCTGTCTCCGTTACCGCAGACAACACGAAGCCAATCTTCGCTGCGTCAACCAGCACATTTGGAGACGAATCCACTTAACTTCCGCGACACGTAACGAAAGCTCTGAACCAAGTCCGCCCCGTGGCTTGGACAGTCTGAAACCTGGTGGGCGTCGACGAATTCTTCCTGCGTGGTGAGAAATTGACGGTCGAGGACGAGAAGACGCTCAGGATGGACGTTTACTGCACCGAGTTGCTGGGTCGAGATGAACATTTTGCTGTGTTGTGTACGTGTGGGTTTGAGAAGCCTAGTTTTCAGGACCAAGTTCTCGACCATTTCTAGTGAGTGAGTGCCGGAGGCTACACGCTGGTCAGCGTAAACCGCTTTGATATTGCATTCAGGTTAGTTGTGGCTAGCTGCAGTGGCTCCTACCAGGAAAAGGCTCAGATAGTTATACACACGCGCGCGTTCATTTTGTTTTGTGCAGTCTTCCGAGCCAAATTTACATGACGCTCATGATGCTCTCGTCCTTGATCAAGGCCTCCTTATCGAGCCACTGCTGCTCCGCCTCGTCCGCAATCTCCAGCTGGTGCTCGTCGGGCAACGTGAAGGCCTTGAGCAGCGCCAGCGCGTTCTTGGGCTGGTCCAGCGGCACCATGTGGCCCGCCTCGTACACCTGCTGGAATGCGAAGGGCCCGACTTGGCGGATCCGACCCGCCTTCTTGCCGTCCACCGTCCACTCCTTGTCCTCCGCCGCCAGGAACTCGTCGTGCTTGCTCCACGGCAGATCCAGCGTCCAGGCCTTGCAGCCCATCCAGTTGACAATAAAGTCCGCGTCGCCCGCATAGACCAAGCCTCGGATACCGGCCTCGAGCATCGGCGGCACCAGTTGGTGGAAGTTCTTCATCCAGTCGAAGGAGAACCCCGCGTGCACTTCCATGTTGCAGCTCTGCCACTTTGCACTCTTTGAACTCACATGCAACTTCTCCAACGTGCTCTCCAGCCGCAAGAACTTCTCCACGTACGAAAAGTCGTAGCACATGGGCGGGTGCTCGCACTTGGAGCGGACGTCGTACACGTTCAGCCCGGACGCCAAGTAGGGCGCCACCAGCGCCGCGTTGCAAAAGGTTTGCGCCGCGAGACACGCGGCTTTCGTCGTCTGGCAGCTCGCGATCATCGCCACGCAGGGCGACACGGCGGCCTTCATGGCCAGGTACACGGGGTACGCCACGGCCTTGACGCTGTACGTGTTGTTGTAGGCCATGTCCGGGTAGTACTTGTACTGCACCTGCGGGTCGGTGAGCCCGTTGCCGATGCCGAACCCTTGCAGGTTGATGTGCACGGGGCCCTCCTGCTGCTGGTTGCCCGTGAAGATGCGGTGCGAGATGGCCGGCACGTAGTGGCCGGCGTAGCTCTCTCCGAAGACGTAGAAGGGCTGCGTCTGGTACTCGGGTTTGGCCTGGAAGAACTCCTGCAAGAAGTGGAACATGTCGTCCCCCACCTCCTTCTCAGTGGTGACGTACTCGCTCACGTCACCGTAGCTGAAACCGACGCCCACCGGCTGGTCGATCCACAGGACGTTGGCTCGCTCTGTCCACGAGTAAGGGTTGCGTTTAAGGGAAAGATCTTTGTTGACGGAGCAAGGCCCGTTCTCCTGCAGCAGCGCCAGGATGGAGCTGCACCCGGGGCCGCCAGTGAGCCAGATGATTACGGGATCAGTAGAGGGCGACCCGCGTGATTCGAAGAACCAGTAGAAGTAGTTCTTGGACTTGGAGCCGGAGATCTTGAAGTAGCCGCTCAGCTGCTTCGTCGAGTCGCAAAAGTCCTTTTCAACCGAGTTCATGGTCAACGTGTAGCTGGTGGCGTTGGAGGAGGAGGAGGAGGAGGAGGAGGAGGAGGCGGAGCAGCAGCGGGAGGCGCACGCGAGCAGCGCCAGCAGACACAGCGACGTCCGTAGCCGACTCATTTGCTTCGTCTTCTTCTTCTTGTGGGGGGGGATCTTTTTGACAAGTGAAATGAGAAGGTGGCTGCCGATTGGGCAGGTTAGCACCATACTTTGGTCAAGTGAAATGAGGGGTTGTCGCAAGTTGAAGTGACCGATCCAGTATACGGTATACGGTATACCCGAGGCGATAAAAAAATATTCGCGAAATATTTTTATTTTGCTGTCGTGAGTTGTTGGTCAAGCCTGCAATGAAAATATTTTGCTGTTGCGCTGCAAGATGGCAGCCTGATTGTCTTGCCTGAAAAGAAAGGCAGATGGAGTTTGTCGAGTGAGTGAGCTATCCACAGAACCATCTATCTATGTGCAGTTGGACAAGTCTTGGGGGGTTCAACTTGGGTCTCCCTCCCGCTTGCTTCGTGATCGTGACTTCGTGGTTCATGACGAAAGTGAAAAATAGTCGCGCTCAGAACCTCGGGCACCTCAGCCGTCGTCGAGGTCTTGGTGTAAATACAGCAGGATCCAAAGGGGTGCATGGGAAGTCTCTCCATCCGCTATATTTGCTCGCGCCTACCGGTTGGTTTCATCGTCTATTGGGGTGTCGCCCTGTTGGAAGCGTGGAGAGAAGAGAGATCGATCGACCGATCAATCACTCGCCATGGGCGCCGGAGCCTCCGTGACGACGGACGCGAATGGCGCGATGCGGCTGCAGACCCCGTCACGAATCGTCGCCGCGTTCCTGAACCTCGCCAACAAGCCGCACCACGCGCCGCTCGTGGCGGCCAAGACGCAATGGAAAATCGCGCAGCCCTTCGCGGGGGCCAACGGAGAGCCGTCCACGAACGAGCAGGAGCTGCTGCACATGCTGCACGACCCCGTGGGGCAGAAGCACATTGGCGCGTTCGCCAAGAAGATTCTGACGTCCGAGACCTTCTTCTGCTGGGTCGAGATCAAGGAGTTCCGAGAGGCCCCGTCCATCGGGTACCGCAAATCCATGGCCAAACTCATCTACCGCAAGTACATCAAGAACGGTTCGACCATGGCGCTCGGAAGCATCACGTCCGACCTCATCGCGCTCTACGATGTGAGTTTCTTCTGGTTGAGTTGAGTTTTTGTTGTGATTTTTCGGCTTTGATGCTAATTTCGTGTGGTTGGTGGACTACAGAAAAAAATTGCCGAGCTCGAGGCGAGTCACGGGTCGAGTGCGACGGTCGATTTCTTCGACCCTTTGATGACGAACATCGTGGCCGATATGTGTCAAAACACCTTTATGCGCTTCAAATCCTCTTCGGAGTATGAGACGTACAAGAAGGACCTGAAGGATACATACAACAAGGTCACGATTGAGGACTTTGAGTATCTCGAGTTGCTCGGCAGTGGCGGCTTTGGCCGCGTCGTACACGCTCGAAAGAAGTCGACGGGCAAACACTACGGTAAGCAGTGACGCAACGTTTGTGTGTGTGTGGGGGGGGGGGTCATCAGCGTCTGACAGCGTTTTGTGACTTGTCACGTTCAACAGCCATGAAAATTCAGCTCAAGACCGGTCTTCTGGACGAGCACCACGACCAGTTGAGCCAGATCACATCAGAGAAGGACATTTTGCAGATCTGCCACAATCCGTTCGTGCTGGACATGCACTACAGTTTCCAGACGCCGGCGCATGCCATCATCGTGACAGAACTGGTTCGAGGCGGTGATCTTGGCGATGCACTGAAATCGTCACGGGATGGCTACCTACACGAAGACCGGGTGCGGTTGTACGCAGCCGAGATCGGCCTAGCACTCAACCACATGCACGAGCTGGGGCTTATTTATCGCGACTTGAAGCCCGGTAACGTACTTCTCGGAGAAGACGGGCACGTTATCTTGGCTGACATGGGTCTCGCTGCTGGCTTCGACCCATTCAAACTGAAGAAGGACGATTCCGGAGACTATCGGTATACCCCACTGCAGCCGAAGCTCACGCGACGGAAAACAACAGTAGGCACCCGCGGCTACATGGCACCCGAAATCATATCCGGCAAGCTCGTAAAGCGCGACCAGCGACCCGGGTACACGTTCGCAGTGGACTTTTGGTCTCTCGGAATCACCATTTTCGAGCTCATGTGCGGCTTCCAGCCGTTTAGCATGCACTCGAGCGGCAACTTTTTCCAGGAGGTGGCGAATGAAGAGATTTTCAGGTTGTCTCCGCGAACACAACACAAGATCGAGCTTCAAAAAATGGCACAAGGCGTCACATTCCCGCTGCACCTTACTCGGAACGCGCAGGACTTCTTGAAGCGTCTGCTCGAGGTGTCACCCGAGCACCGGCTAGGTTGCAACGTCGAGAAAGGTTTTGCTGAGTTTATGGAGCACCCGTTCTTCGAAACCGTAGACTGGGAGAAGCTCATGATGAAACACATTGACCCCAAGTTCAAACCTGCACTGCCGCTACTGACCGACAAGAAAATCTACAATTCATACGAGCACATGATGTCGCACTTTGACATGCGCGACAAGGACTTTATTCGACGTAAGTACCTCTATGGTCTAGGTATTTGCAGGGCTATGCTGACTAACTCCCTAATATGTGGGAACAGATGACTGGTACGCGGATCCCGACCCAGAAATGCAGAAACATTTCGATACATGGGACTACATCTCGCAGTACACATTGCGAGCAGAGCTCGGTATCGCCAAGGAGCTGGACGAGACCAACATCCCGTACAAGGTCTTACAGCTCACGGGCGAAGACAGCAAGGCAAAGTTCACGTCGCCCAAATAGATAGCAGTCGAGCTTTGTCGCATGCTGGTTAATATAACGCCGCCGTGTGCATTGTAGTGGGCGCTCCGGCATCGTCCCCACTCAAGTGTAGCAGTATAGTCATGAAGATCGAGGCAAAATAAACGCATTGAAAATCAAACCTTTTGGCGTGGGCACAGGCCAAGGTTGAACAAGAATGTGTTGTCTTGCCGGGGGTGCGCGGAGACTTTTTTTTACCCTGAATTGAGTGTGAAGCATTTTGCCGCAAATGTTTTACTAAATTCACAGCTTTGTTAGCAAAAGATCTCACAGTTGGTGCAACTCCGCCCAAGTTTCGGGAACACTTTCGAATTTCCCTTCCTATCGTCACTCTAGTTACACGAACATGAAGACACTGAGGGGTCTGGTGGCGGAAGAAGGCCGCTTCTTCACTTTGGGCATGGAGAATCCCAAGACAGTCGCGCACATGAAGCAAGCGATCAAAGAGAAGATGAGCTACCAGTTCCCAGCCGACCAGATGACGTTGCATCTCGCCAAAGAAGACGGCGAGTGGCTCAATCTCACGGACCGTGATGTGAAGCAGCTGGAGCCTGGCAAGATTCCCGACAGAATCGAAGACATGATGACTTGAGTCGACGGAAATGCACTCGGCCCTAACTATTGGGGACTCTGCGTTTGACTTCCCAGATGCTGGCGAAGCTGGTGGCGAAGACGTCCACCTCCTGATCAAGATTCCAGACAAAGCTGCTGCTTCAGCAGCCAAGAAGGGCAAAACTTGGACCGCCGAAGAGTTGGCTACTGTGCACCCTCGAGTTCAGATGAACGTGTGGAAGTCGGTTGTCCGCATCTCGATCAGCCTGTCATCCAAGGTAGTCACCACGTCGACTGCTCTGGTGGTGGACCGCACGCCGACGCACTTGTACCTGCTGACCAATTTGGGTTTGTGGGTCGACGAACGCGTCGCAGGAGACGTGAGCAGTGACTTCAAGAAGGAGATTGCGCGCTTCCTCCGTCTTCACCCGTTGAACGTCAAAGGTGAAAAACGAGATGACCACCCACAAA
>JAHQIV010000678.1:0-17743 GCA_030463285.1 Phytophthora europaea
GAGTCTGTTAGTCTTCCTCTGACACTAGCTACGGCAGCCCCGCTGCATCACCATTTGGGACAGCGAGGAGTCTGTGTAGGCCCGTAATTAGTGTACTGCACTAATTAGGGTACCGTCGTCCAGTAGAGGGTGTGATACCAGAATACAGTACCGTACACTATTCGGAATGCCATCTCCTTCGATAACATGCTGAATTGACTGCGAAAACACGTTCGCAACAAGCTTTTTTCACAAAAAAACGCCTACTTAGTTGAAATGAACGTTAAAAAAGAAAAAAGAAAAATTATCTCCATGTCCGGGCGCTTCTTTCTGCCCTTGTGCGTGATCCTCCGAATTGACAGGCGATTGCGCTTCAGAAAGCGCCGCAGAAACGAGATGTTTCCACCCCGGCTGCGCGCTTTGAAGTGCTCGGGGTCGAATCGAGCCAGCATGAGCAAGAGGCACTCCATTGACACACAGAGATAGCGATTTTCCCGCATTTCTGCAATCCAATCAACAAGTCTAAACACCAAAATATGAGTTAAAATGTGAAAATGCAGGATAAAACATAAAAAAGCTTACTTTTTTTCTAGTTCCGGGGTCCTTATGTACAACGAAGTACTACGGGAAGTATAGAATTTCGAAGGCGCAGCCGTTTTAATCACCGTCTCTTGCTTTTTCCAGCGATACCACGTCGAGCGATGGACGCCGACGGCAGCAGCCATCGCCGTAGTCGTCCCGCGGTCAAGCGCCTTCAGCTTCACTTTATTTTTTGTTTTTTGGACGACGGATCATCGGGCGAAGCGGTAGTGAGGATGGATGGCATAGAGCTGCCACCTGAGAGTGGATGGTGCTGCGCGATTTAGACTTTTTACCGCTCGTAAAAATTATAGCCTTTTTATGAATTTAGTATAGCCAGCAAACATTTTACCACTGTCTTACTGAATCCGATTTTTACGGTATTATGGATGGGTGTTCGTCTCCGTTGAGATCACTCTCGAGGCGGCGCGACGTGACGTGATTTTCTTGTTACTCCCGTCTAACACTACACACTTGCTTCAAGCACTTCATGCTGCAGCGTTTTTTGTTTTTGAAATCTACAATTCATGAGCCACTCCACTTGGTTTTAATTGCCCAACCGGCGCAATGTCTGGATGCAGAAGGACAAGTACAAGCATAACTTTTCACACGAAGAAATTGCGTTCTACTGTGTTTCAGCATATTGCGAAACCGAAATTGCGAAGGAGGGGATGTCACAATGTGGTGCTGGGATGTTCGTATCGTTTTGTGTCGTGGTTTCACCATTTTTCTTGGTCACGCAGCGTCTAGCTATATTTACACTCCTGGACTAAATATTACGGCCACTCTGTTTTTTTTTCCTATAACTTTTTTTCTACTCCGAGATGGCGCCTGCTGTTTAGATATGTGCTGTAGACACTCTAGGGAAGCTTAATTATGTTGAGAAGTTCGCGAGATTTGTGCTGCGAAGGGAGGCTCACATAAAAAAAACGTATTGTGTGTGAACACAATATACGACCAGTCTCATACATACAAACTTCAATTCAATTGTTACGAAAAGATTCTACCGTTACTAAGGCAACCCCCCACCACCAGTAGACTGAATGGCTGCAGGCGCCCCCACCGCGATTACTTGCACTCGAGCTGTCATTCCACAGACGCTGTCGAAGCTATGCAAAAGAAGTTTGTCCCAAAGGCCTGAGTCTGTGCGTCGATACACAATTGCACCTGTGCAGCGCAGTGAGGCCGATGCTGTGATGGAGCAAGTTGCTACGAAGGTGAGAGTGGCGATGCGATCTCTTTCTCAACACAACGACATAGCTCACGTTTTCAAAAATTACACGCTGCAAGGGTCACGTCCCTACCAAGGTGTCAGATAAACTGCGGCAGTGCTACTGGCTGAAAACTTCCAACTCTGCTTCCGTGGATTCCCCAGAAACACCCAGGAAGAATTCGCAAAGGCCTATAATTTACTAGCCACCAACCAGAAAACCAAATATATGTTCATCATTTGCCTGCTGACGGTTACTTGCAGTTAGTCTTGTGTTGTAACAGCAGCTATACCAACTGCAATGGTTGGCTTATATATCGTAGTTTTCCATATCGAATATCTTTTATGTTTCCTTAGATTAGCGTACAGTTTTGCCGTCGATTTCAGCGTGACAGATGCACCAGTAAACAAACGGATAATGCTTTTATGCGGACCGCTCGGATGCGAAGCTCGCAGCCGTATTCAACATGGACCAAACGGCCATATACATCGATATGGCTGGCAAGACAACTATTGATTTTACCGGTAACGCAACTGTTGACGTGCAACAAGGTATATTTTTATTTCTTTAATTTATTTCGTGATTGTATTTTGAATAAACTTTATTTTTGCTGTTACAGGGAGCGAAATCAACGGATTTAGAGCCTCTGTCTTTCTCACAGCGTCGGCTACAGGCGTCAAATTGCCTCCCCTGATTGTATTTTACCGGTGTTCCAGGGGGACCCGTTTCGAAAGAGGTATGGAATCCGGCTTTTGGTTCCCCAGATGCCGAGCATACTGTCCAGAAGAAATCCTATTGCAAAGAGGCGGTCATGAAGGAGTGGATTGAACGGGTACGTTTCAAGTTTTTAATTTTATAATTGTATTTATGCAATCTAAATTTCTGTGTATATAATAGGTTTGGAAGCCCAGCGTGGACGGCTGTCGTTTACTTATCCTGGACAGCCTTAAAGTCAACAAAATGGCCTCGGTGAGGGAATCTCTCGAGCAGTGCTGCACGCAGGTGCATTTCGTGCCCCCGGGCATCACTGGATTGTGTCAGCCAATGGACGTGGCAGTGATGAAGCCATTTAAGGACGCGTTTCGGTATGTTTTTGCTGTATTTGTCGGCTTTACATGTTTTTAACGTTCTGTGTACGTGTTTCGTGTGATTTTATAATTTAGGAAAATTTACCTAATGCATCACCTCGATAACCCCTTCCCAGCTTCAACATCGGAGTATAAAAGGGATTGTTTTTTAAGCTTTTATTGAAAATAATAATTTAATTTTAAAATTAGGATTTAGTCATAATAATATTATTCCAATTCAAACAAATACTTCAATTTTAAGTAGTATTGATTATATATTTTAAATCAATTTGTACATTATATTAAAAATCATAAAAAACCTGAACCATATAAAGGGATAGGAGCCAATATTTAGAATTTTTAGACATAACAGCTAACGCGTTCAAAATGTTGGTAAAATTCAGCATCAATCATTTGATTATTTAATGGATATATATAAATTGAATTATTTAAAAAAATTGGAACCTAAACCAACTTATTTTTTTGTATCATATTTTAATCATTTTTTACTTTTTTGCCTTCTTTTTGTAATTTTTTTTCATTTCTTACTTTATAGGTGCAATAGGTAAATCAGCTCAATTTGTTTTACATTTATGGTTACCTGATGCTATGGAACGTCCTACCCCAGTTTCTGCATTAATTCACGCAGTAACAATGGTAACAGCGGGTGTATATTTAACTGCACGTTGTTCACCAATGTTTGAATATTCTATGTTTTCTTTAAAAGTAAGTACTATAATTGGAGCATCAACACCTTTTTTGCAAGTACTGTTGGATTAGTTCAAAATGATTTAAAAAAATAGTTGCTCATCTCTCGCTTCGTCGCTGAGGCATGGGAATGTGTCAAGCCCTCTACCATTGTGAAAGGTTTTGCGTGGGCAGGCGTGATTCCAACAGGGCCGCGTGACCAAGACGACCGGTTCCGAGTGAGTGCTATCGAAGCAGATGCACCGCTTGTGCAAGACGAGTAGATCGATAAAGGTCTTTCAATACATGTCCACTTGCATTTCCACTTGCATTTCTATTTGTCTATTACTGATGTGAACAGTTTGTGGGAGGGGGTGACATATATATTGCAACTGCACGATGTACTTTTTTTTTAAATATCATCTTCGCGTTTTTACGACTGTCGCATTGAATCCGTTTGTCTTACTGAATCCGACTTTTACGGTAAGGTGCAGCGGTCGCTGAATGTCGCTCGGCACGCTATCAGAAATGAATCACAGCCACAAACCCATTCATGGAGCCGGAACTTGAAGGCGTTACGGCAGATCTAACGACATCACAGCCGCCAAGATCTTGAAGCTTGGCCGTTGACCCTGACAGCACAAACAGCGGTGGTACTATGAACTTAGCGGTGCTCCCACATGTCACCAAGGTGAGATGAAAATTCACCGCAACTTCTTCGTGCCAAACGTCCTTGGACCCTCTGGCAGCCACGGCCCGCTTGGAGCCTGTGTTAGTTTGAAATGCAGTTTTGTTCGTGTTGAAGTCGCGCGTTTCATCTAGCTGGTGCTCAATCACGGCCTAGATCAGCGTGTTGAACAGCTTCTCTAAGTCACCCTCTGTCACAGCGTTGCGAGCCTTGCTCACCGGCTGAGAAGTTCGAGTAGCCACCAGTGGGTGTCGCTCCATAAAGCGGCGATACGACCCGCTACCAGCGTTTTGGCATGGTGCTGCCTTGTAGACGATCTTCTAGCGGCTTGTCGGATCGTCAACCAGTTGACGCCCGACTATCCACTCGATCAAGCATTTCTCAGCTGGTTCGGAAAGCAGAAGGGCCGGGCACGGTGGGTAGGTGTGCGGAAGATACCCATTTTCTCCTTCGCGACCCATTTGGTAAGGGGTCGATTGGGGATGGAGGTGCTATCACTGACACTGGCGGGTTTTTCACCGACGAGAACGCGCTGCATAGCCGTTTTAAGATCTTCGATCATGTAAGCGGGGCATGGCGGAGGTGGGGGTGGGGGGGTGGGGGGGGGATTGTTGTAGTCTTCAGAATATGGAAACTGAACTAAAAATGGGCGGGGAATGTGCTCTATCACTTTGGCAGATTATTCAGGCTGGTAGCCAGACCTTGTTGATCCACTCTTGCATGACTATTTTGTCGCAGTATGGCTTGGCCCGTACCGTATATGAGACCCTTTTCCAGTTGTAGTATTAAATAATAACAGGAGAACAAATTATGTTCTCCTTCACCTCCACTTGGAAAAATTGCTTCAGGCGTTCCCGCAAACACGACCATTGGTCACAGCTTGTGACCAGTTGGTGAAGCGCACAATAATTCGGAAAGAGCGGTGTCGTCGCTATATCAAACGTAAGATACAATTAGTTCAAAGATAAATATTAATCGCATTAATAACCTTACACTGAACGGCATCCACTGCTCGCACCCCACCAAACTTGATCGTGTTGCGTAGATTCACAGCGAGGTCTGTTCCATGTTGAACACGTAGTCGTACCTGTCAGACCTTCCAAGAGGGAAAAAGTGTTGCTTACGTGTAATGCAGGATCGACTGCGAGAAGCGATCAGCGTCAATCTACACCTATGCCGATCCAAGTGGGCAACAGTATAAAGCAACGGACTGAAGTAGCTGGAGTACAGATATTATTTGTTCACTTTTCGTATTTAGATTGATGCAGATTTTGTGGAAGGCAAACCGATATCCTCCGCCGAAGTACGGGCTTGATGCCAACACGCGTGTGCTACTGTACATGTACTATAGACATACACAAGGAATGGTGGGAATGGGTCCTGACCGCTGACTACAATAGCATACCGCCCCATACAACCCGCCACAACGTCCATCCCGGAATTCGGCCTCGTGTCCTACGATACACACTGTGACAGCATCAATATGGATATCAACGCCGGGTTCGTGGACTCGGTGTACGTCGCGATTAAGTCCTACAACGTCTACCGCGCCCAATTCGACAGAAAGGCCATCATCATCGTCTTGAACAACGCCGGCCCACGGCCAAACGGAGGGCCTGGTCCAGGACCCGGCGAACTTAGAACTGACAGGCTTGAGCCCCTACTCCACCATGAGTATCCCGATTGAGGGTACGTTTTGGCTAATAGATGAAGATACTAATATCATGCTATTTGATTAACATGCAGATAACTTTATCGTTTGAAAAGCATGATTCAGGGGCTCCGCTCCCGCGCCTGGAAATGTTGGTCACGGCTCGGCTCGGCGCGCGCGCAGCTCCGCGGTGGGGCTATCAACGTAGAGACAGCTGGAGTAATGGTCTACCTCACGACCTTCCAGCAGCACGTAGATTACCGCGCCGCCTCTACCACACATCACGAAGTCCCCGCGAGCGTGCTGTCTCGCCCCAGGCAGGGCGGGTGGCATGCTCGCTGAACCTGGGGCGCCTGGCGCGGCCCTAACCAGCCTTCAGCCACCATGACGAGATGATCAATGTGCCGTACAGCGGGAGGCCTGAGTGTCGGGTGCGTTACCTGTCGCGGCATTTAGAGCCCATGGAGTATATTAGCTCTGGACTAAATCCACGTTGGTCTTCACTATATCTCGACATTTCAGATTTTGAAGAACAAATCCTATGTACGGGACACTTCGTTTCACCTAACACTACTGCCAACGTGGATTAGCAAAGATGTAGTGCAGCATTTGTACAAACAACAATATAGATAAGTGTATTGTCATATTAACCTGTATTTCAGGATGCGTTACGATCGCGGAGCGTCATCTATCGGCACGTGAGGTGGTTGTGACGTACAAACCGGAATATATATTTTTTGCAGGTGGCTTCTTGAATCCACATACGCAGGGTCAACGTATGAGAGAGCGTAGATAATACGCTCCGTTGTGATGCAAAAGTACGTTGCCCGTTGCATGCGCATAACCCATCCAAGTGATCTGACGGAAATACACGTTAGCACTCTGATTACACCAAGAACTGAACAATCATCGCAACCTTACCGTTTCTCGTTTTCGGCTGAGACTACATGTACGATTACCTGAACATTAGCGCATAGATATACAATTTGAGTTTGGTGGTTTGTAGAGGTACTTGCTGCCCCCAGCACCATATTAGAGAGATGTCGCTCGTTTCCTGCTCCCTCCTTGCCTTTGCCCGCCGAAGTCTGAGGCTGGGTGTAATGTGGATCCTGCTCAGATATCGCTCGATCCTTACCCTTGTCGTTGGTTTACCGCAGCGGGCATATTTTTAAAGTAATAGTATGCGACACTGAATTTTACATGAAAATCTGCTAACGCACGATACGAATGGACGTCCACGAAGAAATAGTTTGAAACCGGCTTAACCCTTTCGCGAGCCACTCGGCTAAACTATAGTATACTAATCGAAGTCAATATTTCTTAAAGGAGGCATTTTGCTACCTTTAAGGTATGTGATGGGCAGCCTTCAAATCTTCCATTTAGGATTTGTAGTCACTTTTATGAAAAAAGTGCCGTGGTTCTGTACTTTTCTGTTACGACTATGAAAATAATTGCGTGACTCTGTGCTTGAAGTCGCTTAAAGGAGGCATTTTGATTCTTTTAACGTGGTTACATACGGGTACTTCACTTGAAGAACGGTTAAAGGAAGCAAAATGCCTCCTTTCATCGCGAAATGGTTAAAGTGTATCTCTAAATTCGTCTCCTAAAGTAAATCGTGTATGCGCGAAAGGTTGGCCTGATATGCGGTCCAGTCGCTATAAAATGGTGGTCAACACTAAAATCAAGTCAAAATGTATGCAGCTGCACAATGACAGGGCGAAGAGACCTTTATACCTATTAGTTTTCTTAAATATATTTATATACCCATCGTCGGGATGAAAGCAACGACTGAGTAGGTTGGACACGCCGGGTCACGCACGCCTTCATCTGGCCCCGACCTTTGCAATTGAAACGCGTTCTCATTCACCCACGAGGACGCAACGATTGGTCCATACTTGGAAGATGAAGCAGGTGTGGTTTGAGATCGACCACGGATGCCGCCGCGGCCTACGCTTTTGCTGGTTGCCCGTTCGAGTTCTTCGCACGTTTGGGCACCGGTTCTGCATCGGCCAAGACACCGTCATTCTTATTCAGTCTGCCAAGTAGGCCGGCTTGCTTGTTCACTAGCGTGAGTGGGCCGCTCTAGCCTTTCTGCGTGACGACCCACTATTCCAGCTGCTCCGTTTTTGCTGGACTGGCGGTCTTAAAGAACGTAGAAAGCGCGGCTTTGGAGTTCGTTTAATTCCGATCCCACCAGGCAAGGCGTCTAGCATGTCTGGAGACGCTGGGAGTGCATCTCGTAACTCTCGGTGTTTTGTTATGGTTGACGCTTGCTGCGGTCGCGGATGTCTTCTTCGTCGATGTGGGTGAGTACTGGCGCCGCGTGCAGCGTCATTTTCGGCGGCGTCCGCCAAATTCTGTTGAACCACTTGGCGGTGTTGCTAGTCAAGGAAGCTTGCCGAAAGGTGCAATGAAACAGCTCATTCCAGCGATTGACCGTCACTCAACAAAGCACCCGGCAACTGGCTGTCAAATACTGCCCACTTGGCGCGTACCTTGCTGTCGAAATCACCTGGGGTAATTCGGCCAGCGGAGCGTATGATGCTGACCTGCTTCATGATCGTTTTTCCTCCCGGCGGCAGCGTCTTGATTGCCTCGGCCAGGCCGTCGTACCCGCCACTGGCACTCCCGTCCATATCCGTGTCGTCTTGGTCGATCGCGGCTTCGTCGACCATGCAGCCGCTTCAGTGCACGTCGTTGTTAACGCCATCGTTATCCACTTAACTGTCGGAAGAGCAATCGCTAGATTCGTCGTCGTTGTCGATCCCCTGCCTTCTTCTGTATCGCTTGATTCGTCGCCGTTTCCATCATCGTTGACTGTGGCGTCAGCACCTGGACTCCTCGCCGCGCCACCACCGTCCTGGTTTTCTTCGTCACCGGCGTCGTCGCCGCTTCCGGCGCAGCTCCCGCTGGATGGTTCCGGGTCCGGACCTTGGATGCAGGGGCGTGAAGTCAGTCCCAGGCCCGCGATTTCCTTCTTCGCTTTCCCTTTGCCGGTGGGAAGAGGGGGGGGGTCAGCACCGAAGAATTCGGATGGAGCACCTATACTTTTGAATGCACCACCAAAATAATCTGAGTAGCCCGCCCCCCAAATTGAAATAGAGTATCCACTTACGGAATTGGAGTTCGCCATCGTAGTAGCGTGTAGTGACACCACTGGTTAGGAGTTCCTCTACGCTCGTATCGATTATGAGATAGAATGATGACTATGACGAAGTGATCGCAACTTCAGCACGTCGAGCTGGATCAGTCTCAGCACCATGCTTCTTTAGCGCAGCTACCATCAGCGGGTTTGTGCCCTGGACCGGGTGCGGGTGTTTGATCAGAGCTGGAACATCATCGACGGACTCTTTGCTCGCGAGCTGCAGGAGCTTGTTGGTGCAACAGCTTTCAGCAAAGTCGTGCTCAGCGACACGTTCAAACGTGCAAGCAGCGCGTACACGTTGCCGTCGAGGAGTCTCCTTCCCCAGTGAGAAGCGGGGGTTTAAGTGAATCTGTGAATTGGGGATGCAATTAGTGTAAGAGAATGTTAATTAGTGAGCTTGAAAAGAAGATGTTCTATCTTACTTTCTAGAAAGTACCCCGCCTGATGTCCGTAGACGCTTACCATTTTGCAGCCGTGATTTGATGTATCGCTTAGTTGGTTTGGGTGCGCGTCTAGACCTGCGAGGTCCCTCTTGAGCATTCGAGTTGGGACGGCCTCCTGATATCATGGCGTTGCCATGTTCACGTGGAGGCGCAGTTGGGGTCTCTGGTTCATCCTGGACATCTCCAGCGTGCTCACATCTGCTGAGTTCGTGCTTCAATTCGTTTTGACTGCGCTGATGCAGGTCTCGGTTTGGGGACCGGAAGAGTGCGCTCTGTATGCTCGGAGGTGACACATCCGATGCTGCATCTTCCGCACCGTCGCTGTAAACTATTTCGTCCTGTTCTGCCTGTTGTCCGATGGTATGATTGTCGGCACGGAAATCAATGGGCTCAAGCGTAGGCTCCACGTCGTGAATATTTCCTGAATCTACGGCGACTGTATCAGTACCAGCAAATCTAGCACCTACGCCATGTTCCTGTAAATCTGACGTGTGAGTGTTGAAAGTATCCGTGTGAGAATATGCACTACTAACATCAAGCTTGTTAAGTGAAGTTGTTTCGTCCGCTTCGTCGCTGCTAAGAACAGCGCGATGACGAGGGTGAACAAATTTTCTCCCGTCGTTACCCACGCCTGGTATACGCACACCAGCGTGAACGCACGCCACCACAAGGTGGCAGCAAGCTCCATTTTTTGCAAAGTACAAACACGGGCAAACGTTGCTGCGGACATCGATGACCCAGCCGCATACCGGTATGCCCTCTACTTGTATGCGCCTGGTATTCGCGGATTTAATGGATTGTTTCATCGATATTTTCTCCACCGCGGTGAGCTGCAACCGCCGATGCATCACTGTGTACAAATCGGCATCGGCCTGCATCGACTCAATGATAGGCAGGCGCTCCACGGAACTGCAACTTCGGTGACATAAAAGACGATATAGCAGCATGAGGTTTTCAGATGCTGATGGAAAATTGCAAGTGCCACGTCTCGATGTAGAAATGCAACCCGAACGCTATCGAGACTTTTAATCAATTCGTCCTGAGTGTGTTCACCACCAGGGCACTCTAGCTTCAACCTCCGACGGTACTGCACGAGGGGGTTGTTAGTAGAGGCATAGCCCCGTGGGGTGTGAAATGCCTGCCATTTAGCAAAGCGCTGAGTCTCAATCCACTATTTAGCGACGTGGCCTGTAAGTTTACGCACGGCAATTCCCGGAGCAAATCCTCTCCATTTTGCCAACACCCGCTCTTTTACTGCTTCAAAGTCTGCCCGCAGTGCATAGTGCATCTCGTGGAGATCTTCGAAGACAGCTGCAGTGATTTTGAAGGAGACCTGATACTTCGCTGCATATTTTCACACGTTTTTCGTCACATCGAACCAGCACATGAGGACAGTAGTGTGAGGTAGCTCGGTCACCGAGGCGTTGAACTGGGCTTTGTCAGCGTCCATCATGACGTACTCGGGTGCAAAAGGAACTCCACCAATATCCACACATATTCGCTTGATGTAGCGAATACACCAGCCAATATCTAGTTTTCGCTTTTGTGAAGTACAGAAGAATGCGAAAGACACGAAATGGCAGCTTTGGTCGGAATAGCCGAATGCAAACACCGAATAGCCATGGACGACCAAGCTATTTGTACTGTCCAAGTGTAGATTTGTTGTGCAGTCGCTGCGATTCTGTACAGAGATGTAATCGCGGATTTGCCGCATACACGTCATACCAACGCGAATCGGAAATGCTTCTGATCCATCTCCTAAGCGCGATACACTGCTGGTGCTTCTGGGGCGTGCATCTGGTTGCGTGTCACAAAGGATCATCATTTCCAAGTCAGATAGTGTCGCAACATCTTGTTGCTCGTAGAGGTGCCCATCGCAGATCTCAATCATGGGTGCCATTGCAGTTTTTTTATTCTTCCGCCTCCAATTTTTAACGAAGTCCACGACTTGCTGGACCCGTGGCGTGGGCCTGCCCATGTCCCCACCATGCACCATGCTACAGATAACGGCAAACAACCGCGCAGCTGTCGTTTTAACTCCCGAGCTGAGCTGCGCCACTATGAACGCCTTCATTTCAGCGGTCAACTTGCGCTCGCTAGGGGTGGCAGACCCCTCATTGTCCACCAAATGAGTGTCGTGCTGAAAGACCTCGCACACGTCGGACGATATGCAAATCTTGAATATATATCGGCACGGACATTTCTCCACATCACCTGCGTCTGAGTCATCGCCTTGAGTACGACGAGGATGACAACGCCGCGAGCTGCACTTGGTAAGTTGAACTCGCATGAGGTGCACAGAAGTAGCAAGGGCGTAATTTTTGTTGATTAAATGGTCGATTATGCAGTTAGTTGGATCACTCTTGGTAATGCTGGGCTTGGGTAGTGTCTCGCGCAAGGGGTCAAGGGCTGTGGAGGCGGTCGGCGTTGTCCATATCTTCATCCATCTTGGCCTGCTCTGGGATTCCACCTCGTCTGCACTGTCAGAATCCGAAGAAAAAAAGAGCATCCAAGGCGCTGACATGGTCGTCTTCACTGCTCTCCATGGCAAGTTGCTAACTGCTAGCTATAGCGCTTGCTCCGAATGAGATCGCGTGGTTACACTATTTTTTTACGGTGGCTTCTCTATTCTAGTCGGTGGTTTTCATTTTGTTTTCGGGGTGCTTCCTATTTATGTAGTGGGAATGCCAACACGAATTTTGAGTGCTGCTACACTTGTTTGGCTACCCTATACACTGAATGACGGTGTGATATCTCTCCACTCCGGTGGGAAGGGTAGACGACTAAAAAAACACGGCGTGCAATGTCCTTCTTACGGGATGTCACTCGGAGGGCAGCGGGGGGACCTTGTTCGTTGGCTGGTCATTGGTCTACTTGGTGGTTTGGGCCATCTTTTAGGCGTGCAAACGGCGGCTGTTAACATGTTGTTCTCCAAGTTCAGGTAAGCACAAAATCGACGTGCTGATTCTCAAGTAACTTACTTTCTCTTCTTTCGCTAGCGAGGAGCTTTAACCCTTTAACTACCGTCCCTCTCAGGGGTCCGTATGGATCTCTAAGAGAGGAAAATAGGAGCTTAGGATTGGCTAAAATAAATTCGGTTCATGGGAAGGGTCACCGCTCGTCAAGTTAAAGGTCTATAGGGACCTCTACCGTGTGCTTGGACAGGTCATCCAAAGCTGTGTGTAACCGCCGATATCTGCGGTATAAGCGCCATTCAGGTTTTCATCAACGTGGTCAGTTGAAGGTGGCATCTTGCCGATATGTGGCGACGTGTCTCCAGAAAGAGAAGGGCAGGTGGCCTGCTACCTGTGTTAGCTGAACGCCCGCAGTTCAGCAGTGCTGGCGATCTACTGCTCTATCATACTGGCGGCCTGTAGTCAAACAGCGTTGGCGATATACCGCTATCCCAAGCTGCTTGCTTAGCTAGCGATCCACCGGCCACTGCGCAATGGAGCTGGCGCCCCGCGGATAGATCCCGCCGGCCGACATCATGATATTCACCTTGATCAACCGTCTTGTGCGCTCAGTACCACATTAATGGACCGCTAAACATGTACAATACGCTTCATATTGTAGTTGAAACCAAAACCGGCAATCGTATCAATAGCTAGATGTGTTTGCTTACTCTGTGAATAATGGCCGCTGAGACGCGCGGCTTGTAGACATGGGCTTCCAATTCTTTGGATATCTAATGATGTAGAACTAAGAGGCTACCAATATTAAATTTAACGTATACTACGACCTCGTAATAGCGATGAGTTTGTATTGTTCATGCAACTTTGAAAGTACCTATAGCAAATAGACCAGCTACTAACTGCGTCGAGACTCGTACGCTGGCAGCGTGGTAGTTATCGTTCGCTTGCTGTCCGGCCACTATTGCTGAAGTCCTCAGTTGATACACGCGGGGGCGTCTCCACTCATGGTTCCACTTTTCATGTACAAATATAGCCAACGCAGCGATATTCGGATAGTGCGGTTTCGATGCTTCTTTCGGGTGAGCTTGCTTTGCAAGCGCTGTCCTGCTTCGCATAGTTCGCCGCCGATGCGCGCCCATTCGCACTCTAGCACACCGCACGAGCAGCACACGCGGTCGACGTCATCCATGTTGGAGAGCTGGGTTATGAACTGGGAGGAAATGCAGATTTGAGGGGTTCTGGATTTGAAAGGAGGTTAACCACTATCCTTACCCGTCTGATTGGCTGGATATTTTTAAATAATATGATTGGGTTGGCTATGGTAGAGGTCCCATCGGACCCCTTAGATTTGGTCTGGTAGTTAAAGGATTAACCCTTTAACCCTTTAACTACCAGGGCTTCACGGCTAGTTTCGACGCAGTTTCATCTGCAGCTTCAGCAGCTGCCCCTTTTTTTCGCGGTGGCTGCTTTCTCGAGGGTACTATTTTTCTATCATCTCTAGCAGCATCTCAACCAGCTCTTCATTTTCTGAATGTGTCACACCGACGCCCGACAGACGAGCCCCTTCGCATTTTTTCTTCGCAGCATCTACACATATGAAAGTCGCATAGTGCTAGAGTTTGATAGGAGTAATTCACACGAATGGCGTACCGAACAGAAGGGTGGTGCGGTGTCTTACCAGCCAGTATTTCGCGCGAGAAGCCTGGGCATGAGAGAAACACCTCGCCTAGATTGTCCCACTTTTCCATTACCTTGTCATCACCATGGCGGTAGGGCGCATTTATGATCACCTGTTACAGCAGGTCTCAGTAAAGTTTTTACGCTTGAGAGTCTCAACTGCCGTCGAAGGAGGCAGTATGGTGTTGAACGTAGGAGCTGCTGTTTTGGATTGTGCTGCAGCGAAAGGTTTTGTGAGGGTCGTAAGCAGGCCTCAGCCAGTCCTTGCGGGTTGAGGTAGTGGAGCAGGTAGATGGGTAAACGTGTTTTAAACGAAAAACTTAAGGCACACAGTATCTCTTTATGCAACGCGTGTGACACCGTAGGGCTGGTCGACGGACTCGATCGATTTTCTCCGGTCGCCACGCTCCAGAGCACGTAGTTCGCCCTCTTTTTTGTGTACTGGGAGATGGAGGAATTAATCGCTCATTGCTCATGCAGGAAGGGTGACAGGAAGGGGCTGTCAGAGACAGTAACAAAAAACAGTCATCACCACAAAGCATTCGTAGAGTTAAGCCAAACTTTAATAAATACAGCTAGCTTATTGTAGTGCCTGGGCACGCTCAGCAGCGTGGGATGTCTGCTGGGGATTTCAAGATTCATTGACCGATAGTTCACCGAGGCTTAGCTAATAGTCGGCCACGCCGAGAGGATCGAGCGATAATACAGTGTCGTTCTGTGTGTGTTCGTGATGTTTAAGTCCCCTAGAGTGCATTTGACTACCGACCGAGGGTTACCTCGTTATCCTGGTATAATACCTAATCCACCGGTACCCACGTGTGTGGATTCTCACCCCCACAAAATTCCTTATTAAAGACTAGAGGGGGTCGCACAAGAGCTCCATATTAAATTATCACCCTAGCTCGTGGCTAAGTGGTACATGTTTTAAATTGACCGAAGCCAACCTCACAGAGCCTTCTCACGAACCCTATATAAGGGGTCTTTACTGGTTTTCAGATATCGATCCAACTACCGTTGAGGACAAACGCCCCACGCAATGTAACCCCACGGCCGGATCCAGATCCAGGACGCCAGGTCCAAGTATAAGGACACTTGATCTGGAACTACAACCGCGAGCAGTGTGAAGATTTCCACGCCGCTCCACCCCATCCCCGCGTCTCGCCAAGACTGTCTCGACTTCAAGGCTTGAGCGCTTCGGAAGACACCAGAAGAGCAAGATCCAGCCCTACCGACGGGTACAAAGGTGACCCAGTTCAGCACAGATCACGGATCGGAGTACCCCCTCCGTTAGTCGGTGTTCGGGCGCAGTTGGGAAGTTGGATTAGCGATCTCGCAGATTTTTCTGATCCCGCTACACCACACTCCTTGTCATCCTTGCGCTTGGAGCCGTTCATCTTGGCGGGTGTGACGCGACGGGTGGGCCTGGTCGCTTGCTGATTTGACAGGTTCAAAGTGACAATCCCCGCTGCTTGAACTTGTGAGTAAAATGAGAACTGAACGAGATTGAGAAATAGCTGTCAGCGCTGTCCTGCTTGCTCCTGCTCACCTCTTGCTAGCTACCTCAGACATGTAACCCTTGGGTGTGCTTCACTAAGAAGCGTTGCCTCTTCCACGATTGTCATCGCGGGGTTGTTTTGTTGTGGCAATTGTAGGTGTTGTTACGCCCGTTTTTTTTTTGCACGATTCGCTGCGGTTGTTGCTGTTCCGGCGTTCCTGGTCATGCGCTCTCGGGGCACGGTGAAGACGCTGCTCGCCTTGCTCGATACGCTCAATGAACGGGACGATGGCAGCAACCGTCGAGTAAACTTGTCCACTGGCGTCGTACTTATACTGCCATTCAAACGGAAGACCGTGCTTGAACAAGCAGCATAGTGTGTCCTGGCACATGGCAGAGTTCTCGCTCATTCCGGCCAGTGTTTTCTCCATTCGGGTCAGCGCTCGGAAGTGCTTGCTGTATTCGGCGAGGGACTCGGCTCGGCTCTTTTTGATCCCCCAAAAGCTCTTCCTAGAGCTTTTCACTGTAATCTGCAGGTAAGACCGACCACGTTGGATGCAGCATAGAGCGCGCGCCAGAATTCATCCTCCATTCGAACATCTCCATCAGTGATGGCTTCAAACTCGAACGCGCCGCACAGGCCACCTCCCAGCAGAAGTGAGGTGTTGAGAAACTTATCCTCAGCGCTCCAGTGCTTCGTGCTTGAAGTGGTACACCCACTCGAGAAAGTATTTGGGTCCCCCATCAATGAACTTGGGCATTTTCTTGGTGACGATCTTTTCTTAGATTCCTTTCTCTTTGTCGACATGACGTACAACGATGGAGTACGACAAGTAAAGCTCCTGTGGAGAAGCAAGATCGGAGAAATTGGAGACTGGAGTTGATTGGCAGAAGATGAATTTAGACCAACCCGGTCACTATTCCGGAAGACTGACAAAGTAGGATCTGCACAAGAAGAGAGACCGTAAGGACCTCAAGATGTAGGCCCGAGAGGGCGGGAAGAGCAGAGAGAACGAAGGTCGGCAGTCCGAGTCCAGATCGGGAAGATCGAATGGCATCGGAGTGAAGTGGATCCGGACCTAGGATCGGACTCAGATCTGATACCGTTGATCTGGATCCTGGATCGACCCCAGCGATTTCGGCACGACGAGGGCACGGATGACGCCATCGTGGAGGTAAAGGGAGGCCGTAGAGTCGGAAAGTACGGATGGGATGATAGCCAGATAGAAGGATAGGTTTGTAGGATGGGATTGGACTTAAGCATAAATCAGTATCGAATTTGCCTTGGGCATCGCAACCGCCTTCTTCCTCGCCTGGAAACGGGAACTACATTGGCCCTGCGAGGAGTAGAAGCGTTAGTGGTAAGAGATCTAGTGTCGGTTGAGTCTGGATAATACCTTGGCCAGATTAGACCTTCCTAGTGATCTACTCTCAAGTGCAGATCCCAGATCCACCGGAGGTTACAGCTTGGCCGGTCGGGTCTTCGACGCTCAACGACTACAGATCCTGCTATAGGAAACGGCATGCATCGAAAGAAAGGAACGCAAAGGACAAACGCCCCACGCAATGTAACCCCACGGCCGGATCCAGATCCAGGACGCCAGGTCCAAGTATAAGGACACTTGATCTGGAACTACAACCGCGAGCAGTGTGAAGATTTCCACGCCGCTCCACCCCATCCCCGCGTCTCGCCAAGACTGTCTCGACTTCAAGGCTTGAGCGCTTCGGAAGACACCAGAAGAGCAAGATCCAGCCCTACCGACGGGTACAAAGGTGACCCAGTTCAGCACAGATCACGGATCGGAGTACCCCCTCCGTTAGTCGGTGTTCGGGCGCAGTTGGGAAGTTGGATTAGCGATCTCGCAGATTTTTCTGATCCCGCTACACCACACTCCTTGTCATCCTTGCGCTTGGAGCCGTTCATCTTGGCGGGTGTGACGCGACGGGTGGGCCTGGTCGCTTGCTGATTTGACAGGTTCAAAGTGACAATCCCCGCTGCTTGAACTTGTGAGTAAAATGAGAACTGAACGAGATTGAGAAATAGCTGTCAGCGCTGTCCTGCTTGCTCCTGCTCACCTCTTGCTAGCTACCTCAGACATGTAACCCTTGGGTGTGCTTCACTAAGAAGCGTTGCCTCTTCCACGATTGTCATCGCGGGGTTGTTTTGTTGTGGCAATTGTAGGTGTTGTTACGCCCGTTTTTTTTT